>OZ008368.1:109419594-109677538 GCA_963931995.1 Phaonia tiefii | reverse complement strand
AAAAAACATAAGTAGTGGAGAAAACCTTATTGGCGTAAAAACTCCACAGGCACGATCCAATATTCCGGCCCCATTGAAGGACCGCATCACCTCTACAATCCTGACCTTTGACGGTTTCGACGACTCTCCCGGTCAGCCACTCTCGAGGCGGCAGATTGTCCTCGTGAACCACCACTATTCGGCCGATTTGTAAGTTGGGCTCTTCCTTGTGCCATTTGTCTTTGTCCTGCAACCCCAGGACGTAGTCTTTGGACCAAGCTAGCCAAAACATCTGCTTGATTTCGCAGAGCATCCGCCATCGCCGTAAGCACATGGCCTTGTTGTTGCTGGCGTCTTCTGCGAATTCAGGCGGCAGCGAACGCAGACCCTATCCTATTAGAAAATGCGCTGGTGTTAAGGCATCTCCGTCGTTCGGGTCTGGGGACAGCGGTGCTATTGGACGGCTGTTCAGCGCCGCCTCTACTTCTACGAGCATTGTTTCCATCTCTTCTTGAGTGAGCGATGAATTGGCCACAGCTCGAAGAAGTAGGTGCTTCGCCTGCTTCACGGCTGCTTCCCACAGTTCTCCGAAGTGAGGAGCTGTCGGCGGTATGAAGTTGAAGTCGACGTTGCACGACGCTCCGTACGATTACACGGCTCCTCGGTCTTTCTCGAACGGTTTGTACCGCTCTGCTATTATGCGGCCGGCTCCTACGAAATTGGTGGCGTTGTCGCAGTACACCTTGCTGGGAAGACCTCTCCTGGCCGCGAACCTTTTAAAAGACAAAATAAAAGCATCAGTGGGCAAATCGGACTTTAATTGGAGGTCTACCGCGAATTCGCAAAGAAACGTTCACGGGACCACAAAAGCAGATTTCCCATTATTTGGCGCATTAACTTGGGTTTATAGCGGAAGCAGTGAACACATTTCCGTACTATCTTACTACACATTTAGTATCCAAATATTTTCCCGCGAAAGGGCTACCATGGCTTTTGTTCCAGCATGACAGTTTTTAAAGTGTAAGTTATGTAAATAGCGGGTCACAAAGACAGATTTCTGTGGCAATAAAAGTGGAAATTTTATATTGTATGGTAATTTGGCATTAACCAATCTCCCACCTACCCTGATTAGTGAAAAATTTCGCTTTTCCTCTGTGAAGTTGTGAATAAATGGTGTTAGTTTCTGAATATTTCTGCAACTTGTGAATCTCCTCAGAGAAAATTTCTCTATGTGTAACTTCCACCACTCTGTAACACGCCCACTTCAATTCTTTTCTCAATTCGCTTCCACAATTTTGTTAACAGGTGTGCTGCACACAACTCAAGCCTTGGTAGAGAATTGGTCTTAAGTGGGGCGACTTTAGATTTGGCTGTAAGTAGGGACAGCGGTGCGAATAACTGCTCCTAATGTAAATACAACACCCATATGCTCGTATTGAGGCGTCAGCAAATCCATGTATTTGAATATTGGCCGCTGAAGTTGTGTGGACAAATCTTGGGACTTTTATGGAATCAATTCTGGTCAAATTAGTCTTGAAATTTTCCCATGCTTCAGCCTCATGGGTATTGATTCATCCCAGTCGAGTTTTTGGATCCACAGTTCCTGTAATAACATTTTTGATTTCGTGATAATTGGGCACAAAAGTCCGAGAGGATCAAACAATCGAGATGAAACAGACAAAATGTTTCTCTTGGTCGCTTTCAAACCGTGAAAATTGTCGCCAAATGAAACTTAAACGAATCATTCTTCGGAACCCAATGTATGCCTAAAGCTTTACATGAATCGGAATCATTTTGTAACAATTTTTCAAAATGATTTGAAAAGTTGCAATCGGAGATATTTGAGGACCGTTTGGTCAATCTAAAACCTGAAGAGTCTAATATTTTGGTTATCTGGTCTCGAATAGTCAAAAGTTCTTTGATACTATCGGCACCGGTTAACAAATCATCCACATAAAAATCACTGCGAATAATATTCGCTCCAATAGGCAAAGTCTTGGTATATAGATCGGCTAGATATGTAAGACATCTGATCGGCAAAAAGGGAGCTGAAGATGTGCCGTACGTAACTGTGTTCAAACGAAATGTTTGTAGCGGATAAGAAGGGGTTCGTCTCCATAAAATTAATTGAAAATTTCTAAAATTCTCCCTAACCAAAACTTCGCGATACATCTTCTCGATGTCAGCATTGAGTACAAATTTATGGAAACGAAAACGAATTAATGTGAACTATAGTTCTTCTTGCATTATAGGCCCAACCATTAAAGTATCGTTGAGTGAAATACGTGAAGAGGTTCGACTCGATGTTAGGATTAGTTTCTTATTGTTTATTAATTTATTTTCAAAATGTGAAATCTTATAATGCAGGAATATTAACTGTTTTATCAAATCGAATTGGTGATGTGGCTTTATTAATAGCAATTTCTGGAATATTAAATTTTGAAAGATGAAATTATATTTTTTATTTAGAAATTATAAATAATTATATAGAATTATTGATTATTAGTTGTTTAGTAATATTAGCTGTTATAACGAAACGAGCTCAAATTCCGGTTTCTTCTTGATTACCTGCTGCTATAGCTGCTCCTACACCTGTTTCAACTTTAGTTCATTCTTCTACATTAGTAACAGCTGGTGTATATTTAATAATTCGATTTAATTTTGTATTAGAAATTTATTGATTAAATAATTTATTAATACTATTATCTGGATTAACAATATTTATACCAGGATTATGAGCTATTTTTGAATTTGATTTAAAAAAAATTATTGCTTTATCAACTTTGAGTCAGTTAGGTTTAATAATAATAATTTTATCTATAGGTTATTATAAATTACCTATTTTCATCTATTAAGTCATGCTTTATTTAAAGCTTTATTATTTATGTGTGCTGGAGTTATTATTCATAATATAAATAATAATCAAGATATTCGTTTAATAGGAGGATTAAGTTTATTAATACCAATAACTTCTTCTTGTTTTAATGCTGCTAATTTAGCTTTATGTTGGATAACTTTTTTAGCTGGATTTTATTCAAAGGATTTAATATTAGGAGTAGTTTATTTTTCTTCAATTAATTTATTTGCAATAATTTTAGTTTTTTTTCTACTGGATTGACAGTAGCTTATAGCCTTTTCACACATGCATAAATTCCGGCATTTATGCAAAAACTGGCAAATGCACTCTAAATGCGATAGATTTTCCATACTAAATAAATTCCAACATTAAGCTCGTTGGACCGCATTTAGTTTAAATACGATGCAAATGATAGTGTTGTATCGCAGTAGTAGGTAAAAAAAGGAGTAAAATGAAAAAATTTACATTGCTGGCACAAAGCCAGTGTCAAAAAACACATGTGTCTGTTTACATTTAACGATTGCATTGTGGTGGTAAGTACTTGTTGAAATCTGCAAAAATTTATTTAATTAATCGTTTGTTTTTAGAAAAAAATGGATAAAGGACAAGGGAAAAAACGCAAGCCATGGACGAAGCCGGCGGAAGAACTACTGATGGCGATGTGGGAAGAAAAAATTGTTCAGCTCCGTGGTAATAGGAAAAACCAGCAGAAATTGCCACCAGAAATTGCCGCGGAGCTGGAGAAAAATGGATTTCGAGCGTCCGCGTCGGATGTAAAATCTAAAATCCATAATTTGACCGCGCGGTACAGGTGAGTATTTTAACAGCTGTAAGAAAATTGTTTATTATATTACTCAATTTTTTATAGAAAGGAAAAAGCATTGGTGGGGCCATCAGGCGGATCGCCATCGGAGTGGCAGCTATATTCGAGGGTCCATAAATTATTGGGCGGATATAAATATTACAATATTAGTAATATCACCTGCGACAGCATACGAGGTAATTATATTGTTTATATTATTAAAGTTTTTGTTTAATTTTATTGTTATTGTCACCAGTACCAGTACCAGAACCATCACCAGCGACGTCGGCATCAACAGACGCATCTGATGAAAATATTCTCGGTAAGTGAAGCAAGCGTAAATGTTTGTAACTATGTACATTAAAGACTTGAAAATAATCAAACTGATGTGCTGTGAATCTGGTTGCAAAAACTTGAGTGTATAAAAAATATAACAATTTGCTGTTGTGCGTGGGCGGATGGACGAGTGAATGCGCGACAGAAAGTTAAGTAGAACAAACAAACAAACCACTAAACATGCAAACACAGTCAGTCGTCCATCCGCAACACAACACAACAGCAAATTGTTTTTGCAACCAGGATCATTTTGTATGCACCCAAGTTTTTGCAACCAGGTTCACAGCACATCAGTTTGATTATTTTCAAGTCTTTAATGTACATAGTTGCAAACCTTTATCTATGTATATTTTATTTTACGAAATATGTTTAGTGTTGTTATTGCTGTAGTTTCATTAACAGTTTATTTTTGTAAAATAAAATTTTTTCTTACATTTATTTCATTTTTATTTCAAATAGATTACATGTGGGTTGATGAGATAGACAATCAACCATCAACTTAGAAATCAGCCTCAACCTCTTCCATAGCAACATTGCCATCACCAACATCTGCATCCACATCCAAACCAGAAGTACCTGGAAGAAAAACAAAATTTCAAGATGGTGTAATGAAAGAAGTCCAGCGAGTGAGCAGCCAAATTGATATACAGTTGCAGAAAATAGAACAGATGGACAATAAAATGTACGAATTGGAGTTGAAGAAAACTGAAATTTTGGAAAAAAATAGCAAATAAGCACAGCGCTGTCATGGACAGCATATTGGATTACGTCGCTAAAAGCACTTAGAATATTTTAAAATGAACTGCTGTATTGTTTTTTTTTTGTTTTTTAAATTAATTGAAGTGAATTGTTATGTTATTTTTTTGTTATTTAGTTTAGTTTTTTAGTTTAATAAACTGAATTCAATTTTTGTTTACTTTTTAAAATTAAATGAACTGTTTTTTTTTAATTTTAAGTTTTTTTGGTTAATAAACTGAATTCAATTTTAATTAGAAGTCATGTCTTTTACTTAATTTACTTACTGAAATGTTCCGCCAATGCATTTCTTATTTTCGCTGCTCTAGTATTAAAAGAATAACTATGCGTGGAAGTTTCTGGTTGAGGACGGTTGCTGTCTGTATTCTTTTGGATTTCCAACCAACTTGCATTGATGGTGTCATTTTCTTCATTTAAAAAATTATGCAAGGCGCAACAAGTAAGTATTATTTTGTTCGTATTTTTTAAGTGGTTGTCGATACCCTTTCCCACACGACGGAAACGCGCCTTTACATGCCCGAATGCATTTTCCACTACGCGTCTGCATTTCGACAGCGAGTAGTTAAAATTTTTTTTCATTCGGGTCTTGGTCAACATGAAACGGGTAGGGCTTCATAATCATATCGGAAAACTTGAATGCTGAGTCGCCAAGGATTACAATTGGGATCTCCACATTCGAAAATGAAATACTCATTTCGTTCAGCAAATTACAGTTGTCCAGGTAAGTTTTTAACTGCGACTGTTCGAACAATTGGGAGTCATTACATCTCCCCATTGCCCCAACATTCACATATAAGAATCGGCATCTAAAACAAAATTGGCTTTAAGATTAATTTTACAATGAAAAACTAATAAATATACCTGTAATCGACTAACGCCAAGAGAATGGTAGAGTACCACCCTTTATAATTATAATAGTCGGCAGCATCTTCTGTCGGTGGGTGTATTTCAATATGACATCCGTCTAAAAAGTATGTTAAAATCATTTCTTTTACATAATTATTTCAAATGAACTTACCAATTGCACCTAAGCACTGTGGGAATCCCAAACTTAGAAAACCGTTACGGCAGTCATCAATTTTTTCCCTTGTTAGGGGAATGTGGTTCAAATATAGATTTTGGAGTATTGGCCATGCCAAATCGCAAAAATCGCTAACGATTTGGCATACAGTCGACGTTCCCACTCCAAACAAATTCCCGATGCTTCGATATTCCGCAGCTGACCCCAATGCATACAATGCAATCGCAACACGTTTGTCGATGTGGATCGCCTTACGCCATTTAGAGTCCTCCTTTTCAAGACCGCTGAGCAACTTTAATAATTTGTTAAAACTTGTACGCGTAATGCGAAAGTTACTTTTAAAAAAGACATCGTCATGAGCAACGCAATCGATTTCCCAAAAGGAGTGGGTGCGCATCTATATATATAGAATATTTTCACAAGTATTTCATTTATTATTACATTATATTGTTTCACCTTAATCCAGCATGATCTTTTCTTGTCCGATTCCGCTAAGGCCAAAAAATTAAAAAGTTGCATTCTTAATAGCACAAGAGAGATTATGTGCAAATTCCTTTCCTTCGATGCAACTCCATTTTATTCGTAAAATAACTATTTATTTCCATAAATTCACCCATTGCTTTATAATACAGAGCCATTAACTCCAATATTCTTAAAAATATATTCATTTTCTGCAATTATTTTATCTATGTTTACTTTTGTTGTTTATAATCAAAACAGCTGTAGAACTGTCAAATTTAATGCCAAAATTAGCAGAAGCGTATGTGTGAATGAGTGCATTTATTAATCATCTCAGACAGCTAAATGCCGGAATTTAAGCTATGTGTGAAAAGGGTATTAGTCATTTGGGTTAATTTTTTATTTAATATCTAGAGATACAAATTTTTTTCTTTAAATGTATTAAATGATGAAGGTTGAATTATATTAAAAAGTATAGCTGGATTAATATTTTTATCTATTATTGGTGGAAGAATGTTAAATTGAATAATTTTTTAGACTCCTTTATTTATTGTTTTACCTATTTATTAAAAAATTATTAACAATGTTTGTTTGTATTGTAGGAGGATTACTAGGTTATTTTATTTCTAAAATTTCTTTAATATTTTTTAATAAAACTTTTAATTATTATAAATGATCTTATTTCAATATAAATTTTACCTTATATTTCTAGTTATGGAATTATTTATTATCTGTTAAATATAGGAAAATTTGTATTAAAGTCTTTTCATCAAGGGTGAAGAGAATTTTTGGGTGGTCAACCACTTTACAATTATATATTAAAAAATTCTCAATTTAATCAAATTTTACAAAATAATAGATTAAAAATTTATATATTAAGTTTTGTTTTTTGAGTAATAATTTTGTATTTATTAATATTTATTTATTATTAAATAGCTTATATTAGAGTATAATATTGAAGATATTATGGAGATTATTAATCTTTAAATATAGTGTATTAAATTTAGTAATTTATAAAAAATTTGAATTTTACAATGTAAATGTAAGAAAATTCAGCTTTTATTTGAAAAATCTTACTTCTTTAATTGGAATAATTTTTTCAATTTTATCATTAACAATGACATACCTCTTTTTGGTTTCAATTAATAGAATAAGGGTAGATTTACCTAATATTATGTCGAAACTAATTGTAATTTATTATTTCAAATTCAAGATAGATTGATTAAATCAATATTTTATAAATGCAAATTAAATGTTATTATTAACTACTATCCTATTAGTTAGATGAATTCAATATTCCGTCATTTCAGACATGATATAAACCTAAAAGTAAAAGTAAGAGTAAAAAAATCTAAATATAACAGGTGTAATTGTTCTTTTTAGTAAACTTGAGTAATTAATAATTAAGCTAATTGGAAGAATTAATGCAATTTCTACATAAAAAATTAAAAAATAATAGTAATTAAAAAAATCGTAATGAAAAAGGTAATCGTGAAGAAGATTAAGGGTCAAATCCACATTCAAAAGGTGACGATTTTTCTCGATTTTACAAGTTTTTTTTTGAAAGAATTGAGGGTATTATTATTATGATTATAGAAATTATTATAATAATTATGCTAATGATTATTATAGAAAAAATTATTTATACTATTAATATAGACTTTGTGATTGGAAGTCAAATACACATTTTATATTATATAAATAATTAATTATTTCCTCGTCAATAAATTGAAATATATAAAAATAGTCATACAATATCAACAAAATGTCAACATCAAGCAGAAGCTTCAAATCCAAAGTGATGATTTTTAGAAAAGTGATTATTTAAGTGTCGTAGTAAACAAATTAATAAAAATTTTGTCCCAATTAATACATGAATTCCATGAAATCCAGTTGTTAAAAAAAAGTTGACCCATAAATTGAGTCTGCAATTGTAAAGGAAGATTCAATCCATTCATAAGCTTGAAGAATTGTAAAATAGATTCCTACTAAAATTCCTACTAAAATCTTTGAGTTGTTTGAGAATAATTATTTTCTATTAATCTATGATGAGCTCAAGTTACAGTAATTCGTGAAGTTAATAAAATTACTGTATTTAATAAAGGAATTTGAAATGGATTAAAGGAAATAATTCCTAAAGGAGGTCATATTGAACTTAATTCAATTGATGGAGGAGATAAGCCTCTGTGAAAAAAGCTCAAAAAAATTAAAAAAATTAAATTTCTGATAAAATAAATAAAATTATTCCTCATCGAAGGCCTGTAGTAACTACTAATGTATGTAATCCTTGATAAGTACCTTTTCGTGAAATATCTCGTCATCATTGGAAAACTGTTAAAATTTTAATAATATTTCCTAATAAAAATAAAGATAATTAATTTTGATGAAATCATTTAACTATTTCTGACACAGTTGTTATTGCTCAAATAGATTCAAATAGATTTAAAGGTCAAGGAATATGATTTACTAGATGAAAGGGATGATATGATTGAGTTGACATTAATTTACTTCTCTAGAATATAAAGTTCTAAGTACAGTGAATACATAGGATTGAATTATAGCAACAGCAGATTCTAAAATTAATAAAGCAATTTGAACAATTAATACTAATCTTATTAAAATAAATGATAATGAAGAATTGGTATTTCCTAATAAAGTTATTAATAATTCACCTGCAATTATATTAGCTGGTAAACGAACTGCTAAAGTTCCCGGACGAATAATAGTACTAATTGTTTCAATACAAACTATAAAAGGTATTAAAATTGATGGGGTACCTTGAGGTACTAAGTGAGTAAATATATGATTTGTGTTACACAGTGCAACACGAAAAAGTATAACCATATACGGACACCACTACGTGATAAAAGACCAAAAAAAAGTAGACCCCTGTCTCCCAGTTTTGCCCAAAGTCCTCCAGGTTTTTTTTTATGGGCCCCCAAAAAAGTGGGGCCTCGATGTCATATTTGCAAAAACGTGATCATTTTCTCAAGCTCATATCTTGCAAACCGTTCGGAATTTTTATTTACTCTCTGAGGCAAAGTGGTAGCTGTCATAAAGAACAAAAATTGTAAAAAACAACTTCATATTCAAGGTCAAAATCGCGAAACACTTAAAAAAAATGAGCGAAAAATCACCCAAAAGCGTTTTTTTTATTTTCTGCTTTTACGAACAAATTTACTTTATGAAAAATTCGCCAATTTTCTTTGGGCTCGTAGGGCTTACAGCGCTGATTAAAACCCGAAAGTTTTTTTAAGGAGGCCGATCCAACTTCTTGAGATATAGGCCTTTATAACTTCAGTATATAATCGCTTATTCCTCACCCATTTCTTATCCGCTCTGGTTGAGATGGATATCATTGAGAAGACCTTTGAAAACGCTATAAATCTGTATATAAATATGTTAATTTTTATTAACTCATTGGGGCAAATTAAAAAAAAAATATTTTTTAACCTCACTTTTTTAATAAAAATCTGGTTTTCTCAAAAAACAGCCCTAGTAAATTTATTTCTTCCTAGACTCAGTAAAAGACATCAATTGAAGCTTTTTTTAAGGTACAATATTCCGCATTGACCCTTCTAAGACCGGAGATAGTGAGGTTTATCTAACAAAAGTACTTTCTGGGAGCCAAAAATTTCACTTAAAACAATTGAAGTGTAAGAAAATAAGCGATTTCTTAAAAAAAATTTTGATTTCCAAACTTTTAACGTAAATAATTGTCAGTGAGGAGGCCGAGTGTGTGAGTGCACTGTACCTTCACTGACAGTAAGTGGAATCTAATAAAAATTCTCAAGCTGTTGTGTGAGTTTCCGTGTCCCAACTATCAAACAACTACCTGGAAGCAAACATCTGCATTGAATTCACAAGGGACGCAGCACACAATATAAAAGCGACACGACGCTCATATCGAGGCATTACACAGCGCGACGTCAACGAGAGCTCAGCGGTGAAAGTTATAAAGTGAAAGTGAAAGTAAAAAAAGTGAAAGTGCTACAGCATAATTCGCACACAACATTGGCAACTGACAATTTCAATATGCAGTGTGAAAATATTGATTTAGTTTGCAACGTTTGCGGTCATCAAATCAGAAAAAATAGTTCTCCAACATTGCAAAAGGAAAAGAATCTTTTAAATAGTGCATTCAAGAGAGCATATAAGTTGTTTTTCGACGCAGAAGACTTGACCGGTGAAAATTACACACCTAATACATATACAATCAATAACAATCTCATGGTATGGTTGAGTGGAGGCAAACATAGTATGAAGTATTGTAAGCCGGTAAACTGGATTAATCTCCCAGGTGATCATGATGAAACCAGTTGCTATGCATGCGTAAATTACACATGTGGTCTAAATCAATATGCTGAGAGGAACAAGAGAGGAACAAAAGTTATACTGTAACAGCCACACTACCAGTGCTTGCACCTGAAAATTTTGTATCACCAAGGCCGTCAACTCGAGATCGTAGTACAGAATGTACAGGAATGACTAGAGCAAGTGGTGTTACTTATGAAGATCCATTTGATACCGATTATGAGCCCCAACAGGGAAGAGATGGACCACAACTAATAACATAAATGGAAATGGAGAAAGAGAGCAATGAAAGAGTGGTGTGGCAGGGGTGAGGCAAACGAAACTGTGTCTATAGCGTATGTATTAACATAATACTGTATGTATGTACATGTGTCTATTGCTGTTGTTGAACTGAGATATAAAGCATAGCCACGCAACATTTCATTTGCAAGCGCATGGGCTTGCGCAGTCGACGTTATGGTGACATACTAAACCGTCAGCTACTTCGTACAAAGTATGAGTGATGTTGTGTGATTGGCTGTTTCGTTGCTGTTGATATGGCCAAACAAAGCGAGTCATTTGATGTTCAGCATTGCCCGGTGTATACAAAAACAAGTAGAAACGGTGTTAAGTTCGGCCGGGCCGAAGCTTATATACCCTCCACCATGACTATTTACACTCACACTCTCCACTCTTTGCATTCCTTAAGTCTGTGTTTACACATGCAACTTTAGGTCTGCAACTTTGAAAAACTCTGCCGACGTTCTTGAGTTTTTAGGAGAGAGAGGTGAGAAGAACGGAGGGGAAAAAAAGAAGCAAGTGCTTTGCAACTCCGTTTTGTTTTCTTTCGCAGTGAAGTTGGCTGTAGAATAATTTGACGTTTTTCTTTAAAAGTTGTTTCTTTTTATGGTTGAAACAACGACGCGGTGTGAATAAATAAATAAAATAAAATAGTGATTTGTAATAAAGTGTAGCGAAGCCGAAGTAATTTGTTAAAAAAAAGTGTAACTCCGTCTAAAGAAATAAAAATGTGTTTAATGCAAATGAAAACAAAAGTTTTTTATCTCATTATTTACCATCGGCGTTTCGCGGTTTTTTGCATCTGTAGTTGCGGGAAAAAACAGCGAGTGAGATAAAAAACTTTTGTTTTTATTTGAATTAAATTAACAATTTGAACTAATTAGCTAAAAACCAAACACTAAATTAAAAACCTAAAAGTGATCTGATAAAATAATAAAAATGTCAACAAAATGGTCCAAAGAAGACATCACTAAATTTATTGTGTGTGTGCAGCACACACACACAACACTTTTAGTCTGTATACAGAAAAATGATGTACAAATGTCAGAAGTAACAACATTGAACACAAGATTTTCACAATTTCAAACGCGGACAAGTTGCTCGTGTAAACACATATTGCAACTTCAAAAGAGAATCGTAAAGAGCTGCAGCAGAGTTTTTCAAAGTTGCAAACTTAAAGTTGCATGTGTAAACTCAGACTTAACAGTTTTTATTTTTCGAATTTCGAATAAAATATTTGACATTTTCTGTCCATGGCAGGGATATTTACAATAAGCGTTGGAGAATTTTTTCCGCTAACTGAAACAAAAATTAGTTCTAAAAAATATAGCAGACAGTTGTCCGAGGCCTTCGGCCACGGACTATCCCTGCAGGCTGTGTCAGAGACACGGCCATCAAGTTTAACGTAGAATACGCCATCCGATAAGTCAGAAAACATATATAACAATAAATGATAGCAGCATTTTATTTTAATTTACTTAACGTCAACTGTGAGCTGCTGTCAAACAGCATCAAGCAGCATTGTTATTTTGCTTACTTGTCAGCGCTTTCATTTAACATAAAAATGTATGAATTAATTTTTTCATATATTTTTTATAATTATATATCCATGTTAAATTCAAATTCACATTTAACAATTTGTTTCACTTAAATACATAAGTAAATATACGAAATTTCAATATTTCATCAATCAAAACAACAGCCGAAGGTTTGTGTCCACACTGAAACAGCAGCATAGTTTGTGTTCACGCTACAAACTCAAACACTCAACCAAACACCACACATATGTTTTAGTGTATGTGTTTAAACAATTTTCATTTGAGAAATTTAAATATTAGGAAGATATCAACCAATATGAAATGTATATCAAACGAAAGATAACATCTTCATTTACCTACAAAAAAATTTTTAAAAAAAGTTATCTCGCCGTTTCCTCATAATCAATGAAATAAAGATTACAACAATAACAATCTGACATGACTTCATATACCGTAAGGTAAGACGTATTCTACGCCAAAAATCAGTGAGTGTCACGGGCGATGTGTTAACACCTTTTTGTTACTCGGTACCAGTTCGATTTCTATGAACAGATTAGTAAACATTACATTGCAAAATAAAAAAAAGAATAGTTATTGTGCTGAAGGCTCTTTTCGTATTGCACTTTATTTTTTCTTACATCTGCTTTAACATTCGATTTAATATTGTTCAAATAAATAAAGCAATATTTAGCTCAATGCAATAATTGTTTCTGTTTTGTCATAAACCGAGCGACGACAACTTGCTTGTTTGAATGCTATCATACAACTGAATAAGAAACAATATATAGCTCACTGAAATAATTGTTTTTGTTTTTTATTGAATAGTATCATGGTACAAACAAATGATAGAAGCACTAGCCCAGGTGATTTGGACCTTTTTCTGGTATGAGTTTTTCTCTTATGTCAAAGTATGTTTACTTTTGTTTGTATACAACCACCGTTCGCCTACAATTACTGTTTTTGAATTTTTTTCTCCGTAAAAATCACATAGAAACGTTTTAATTTTCATACTTAAACACTTTCAAAAAATCAAATAAAATACACGCATTTTGTAAATGGCACTCTTTCCAATTTTGTATATATTTTCATTATTTCGCAATCAGCTAAGTTGACATAATACAGGCACTGAGCAAAAACAAAATGCCTGTTGTTTTTGCCTTGCTGTATTTGTTGTCGTACTGCATCCACCTTTATATTTCTACCATGAATACTATAGAGCAGTGTTGCCAGAGACCGACTAAAAAGTTATGTCAAATGCCCCTAAAAATTGTGCCGGTTGGAAAACCATTATGCCAAAATTGGGTTTTTACTCTTTTTCGTAATTCTGAGTTCAAAACACATACAGGTAGAAATGGGTGCTTATATCGCCTTTAAACAGCTGTTCTACCTTCACTCTTCAACCTACAAAAAAAAACTTGAAATACTAAACTAATCTAGGGATGATCAATTTATAATTTTGTTACCGGTTCATTGTTTGTAACAATTTCATTCGATCTTCTTGGAATAGAATTACCCAAGTTTTGAACAATTTCTTTAGTTCCACTTATCCTAGAGATCAGTGAACAAATCGTATCGACATCAAAATTATTTTTGGCGGACGTTTTTATCTTAATGGACCCCGAGATTTTCATTAGGGTTTATATCTGTAACTTCAGACAGAGCTTCCATCGGACGTAAATCATTTTACAAAAGTTAATTTGTGACATTGAAGGAGCTGCACTGTCCAAAAACGACTAATTTTAAGTTTGTTAATAATCGTCCATAGTTTTATTACAGGTACACACCTGATTTTACGAAAGCAGAATTTTGTCATTTATCTCTACATGGAAATTTTTGAAAGAGTCTACCTATTTCTGTTATTTCAAGAATTATATTTTTGCCGGAATGTAAAACTTTCCCTCCCAAACAATTGTTTCTGATAAATTAACATGACATTTTTTAGTAGTTTGGATACAGTAATAGTTGCATTGCACGATAAATATTCTGTAAAAATAGATTTTGTAAAAAAAAATTTAAAAAATTAAAATTAAAAACATTGGAAAAATATTGAGAAAATTGTGCTAAACACCACTTGGCATAGTTTTTCAAGAAACAAGTGCTTAACCCATAAAACTTATGCCAATCCGGCACAAATTATGCTAACATGATAACACTGATGCAGAGAACATATTGCACTCTTTTTCTGCTCTCATATAGAGAGCCTGAGTAAAAGAGCATAAACGAGTCTTATTCTCTTTATGGAGTATTTTAATATAAATGCACCATTTCGACAATGGTATTACACAAAACAATACAAAAAGCATAAATTTTTTTAATAGACACCAAACCCTACTTTATCATCAAGTTTTGAACGATCCGTATTGTAGTTCACGAATCTCCTATGCCCAAGGATTCGACCATTCCATTCTAATCTATCAGGTATAAGACAGTGATACTTATTGTCAAAGAGTGGTTCGACCAAAGTGTAATCGACAATAGCTAGAAGGTGAGGTATTGTGTTGAGAATGGCAATATGTAATCCACTTTCTGACCAAAGTGGCACGTAGCCTAAGTCTAGTAGCAGAAGCCGTGTCATTCCGCCTAGCTACAATGTCCAGTGGATTGAAATGTCGTATGCTATTTAGTGCATCACCAGTGTCGTTCTCAATGCACCAGTGACACACATACCAGCCATTCGCTGAACTTCATCGAGCATTGCGCATTAGCTGGATTTCCGTAGGGCCGTCCACTAGACGATAACTCCATACAGCATTATCGAACTTACTACTAACGTATACATCCAGTGTATACACGAGTTCAGACGCCACCGTTATGCCATAGTCCTTTTACATATATATTGCGCATTATTTGCCTCTTTCCTGAATGTTGAGTTTCAGTAAAATAATAAAAAAAATTCTGTTGAGTAAAATGAAATATTTTGCGCTTTCAGAGAAGGGAATTCCAATAACCCTAAGGATAACCCTAACCCAATATCCCTAACCTTATACCTCCTGCTAAAAGGAACTAGTTCCGTCTTGGATAGATTCATGACTGTTGCAGAATACCCATACGAGTACTTAGAAACTCCCTTTAACCGCTAATGCAACGTTCTCAGCGTAGGCAACTACCTTCTCCTTCAGAGGAAGCAACATATTGTTCATTTAGACATTTCAAACCTCTGCTAACAAATCTATAGAGGTCCATCAACCCTAAACTGGCCACAGTGAGTCTCTCTGTAAGAAGGTTGTGGAAAAACAACCTAATATTGCCGTCTCTACCCCTAGAGCCGTGATTACCGCAGTTATTGCGACTGAATTAACATTGTTAAAGGCTCCCTCTAAATCTAAGAAAGCTACCATGGTATATTATTTCACAGCGAGAAAACCTTCTATAAAGCTAACCAGATCATGAAGAGCGGTTTCGGCACACCTACCCTTGCTGATCAATGTTGGTCCTAAAATAACTATCGAGTAATCTCTCAAGGTTTTCAAGAGAAATATCCACAGACTAATCGTGTGGAATTCTTAGTTCCAACATGGGATGTTTTCCATACTTTAGGAATAAACACAACCTTAGTTTCCCTTCATTTCAAAGGTACGTAGGCCTGGAAGTTTCCAGACGTATGTCGCGGGCAATGGCTTTATTGGAACCGTCCGTTAGTTAGCTAGAGTAAAACGAATGAGCATCCTGGTTGGTTATTTGATCGCCGATGCATCTCCGGTTAAATAGGTAACCCTATCACTGAAGATCCTCGAACTACAAAACAAGCTCCTTTGTCCTTTGGAGATGGATGGGCCAACAATTTTGGCCAACGGCGGATCCAAAATAAAGTAACATAAACCCAATTTCGATACACTTCATTCTAGTCAGCGTCTGATCCATAATCGGCAACCGAAACATAATCATCCTGGCAGTAGATAATATATATCACTACGGGGGGCTGGGGTTGCCTTCCATCATCTTTATTTTGGCAATGAGAATACAAGATGGGAATGGGAAACATGAAATCCCCTTACTTATTGACAACACATGCAAACGTTATAATGACGACGATTTACGGAGATGCACTTGGAATGTTAGAACACTATACAGATCCGGTGCCACTAACCAATTGACAGATATCCTCGAGATTATATTAATGCTATCCAGGAGTTGCGACGGACAGGTCACGGTTGTAAAGGGAAAAATAAATGTGACATATACTGCAGCTTTTCTGAGAAAAACAGTGAATTTGTTTGATGTTTTGTAGTTGGCAAAAAACTGCAACATCTGGTCGCAAGGCTCAACCCCGTGAGTGAACATATAACCACCATCCACATTAAAACGAAATACTTTAACATATCGCTAATTTGTGTACATGGCCCGACAGAGGAAAAGTACTATGAGATTTTCTATAAGCACTTAGTGGTGACATATGACAACTACCCTGTCAAAGACATTTATATTCTTCTAGGTGTCTTATTTCTCTTGCGCTGGGTCGTCATCTAGACGCGACGCAGAGGCTTAAGTCTACGTATAGTGTTCATGCTGGAGGAAGCACTTTTTTCCTGCACGGAACTCCCATAGGGCCACCCATGCCAGAAGGGCACTAGTACACGGACTAAGAACTACCCTTCCCAGGCTGATAGCGTCTGTCTATCCCTTATTAGGGCGGCTACCAGTCAAAATACACAAGCGTCTGTCCTATATTAGGCGGTTCCGTGGTCTACGTCTGTCCTATAGTAGGCGGCAGTTCTTTTTGGTCCTTGTTAGTCATGTCCCTACCTCGATCTGCACTTTTAAGATCAAGGTGAAGGAGTTGTGACGAGGATGTGAACGGCAAGCAAGTGTTTTTAAAGAAACTGGTCGCTCCCCTCCAGATCCAGGGCACAGTTCGGTTGAAATTTAGATGCATAGTGTGCGCAAACCGTCAATGCGCGTGATGATCCAACCCTTACGGCAAACTCGCGGGATCAAAATGTCACTTTCAAGAAGAAACCATGCCGAAAATATTCCTCGATGGGCTGGGCAGCCCATCAGAAGACGATCTCTCGGCATCCAGTCAGGATATCGAAGCCGGCCCAAAGAGCGCGCTGAATGTCGTAAAACACGTTCCCCCGAATAAACAATCAACAGCTGTAGGACAAAACTAGACCAGTCCGTCAAGTCAGATGCGACTGTCTCTAAAAAACCAGGCCGGTGTAGTCCTGATGATGCTCGGAGGACACTGTACCAAAAAGTGATGTTAATGAAGAACAAGTACTGAGAAAAAAGAGCTCCCCGTTACTACATTACCTCTCTATCGAGATTCATCGAGGCTATAGGGTGATTAAATGCATGGACGAGTTATATATATACATATAAGCCTGAAACTGATCCCGGCGCAGGAAATTCCTCTTAAGGGTCGTGCACGGATTTGGTTACCCAAAATGAAGGGTGAGGGTCCTCAGCTCCTGGACTGCTTACGAGTCATGGTGGGGAGCGCTGTGGGAAATTTCCATCCACTGAACACCATCATTATAGGCTGCGACGCCAATGCGAGACACGTCATATGGGGCAGCTCTGAAGTTAGCGAACGAGGCAAGTCCGTTTTAGACCTTACTAATACTAACAACCTTGCAATTTGCAACAGAGCAACTAACCCAACTTTTGTCTTCTCGAGTTCCGATAACTTTGTTGGATGGTCAGACGTCATTGACCTTACCCTGATGTCAGATAATAGAATAGTAGAGATAGAAAACTGGGCAATCTCCGCAGAAAAATTCTTAACGGACCACAATTGGATATTGTTTTTGCTGCAAAACCGACTTCAATCAGATGCTTTCGGAATCCCAAGAGAACGGATTGGGACAAGTTCAACAGGATTCTGAAAAGTATGCTTCCAAATTCCGCGTAAAATATTAGTTCCACTACGCAGGTATAAAAAGCCGCATCAAAGTTGGAGGAATCCATGGATACTACATTCAAAGTGTCATCTCCTCAATCACGCTCAAATAAAACTTATCCGCCTTGGTGGACAGATGAGCGTACAACGCTAAGAAAAGGGTCTCCCAAAGCTTTCAATGTAAGCTTTATAGGTGGATCCTGGCAATAGCCACTACAAAAATACAATCCTGGTCAAAGGTATGTGGATCGATGGAGAAATATCCGGGTCCAGATGGTATTATACCAAAAATCCTGCAAACCGCGGGGGTCATAATTAACTCTGAACTACTTACCGAAGAGTTGGAACCAGGTTAGAGTGGATTTCATTCCCAAGGCGGGAAGACGGAGTCATGAGAGCGCAGAGGATTTCAAACCGATCAGTCTAATCGTTTCTTCTGAAAACGCTTTAAAGACTACAGACGCTTTAAAGAAACGCTTTAACGACCGCACGCAAATGGATGGATCGAACAAAATATCATGCAGTCAACATGCATATCTAAAAGGCAGCTCAACCGATACATCCCTGCACGAAGTCGTCAGGACTAGCGAGAGGTCCTTAGAACACAAACAATATACCCTCGCGACCTTCATGGATATAGATTGTGTTTTCAATAATGTGAGGTCAGCGGCTATAGAAGAATTACTTGAAGATCTAGTCGTGGAAACATTCCTCAAGAGTTGGACACTAGCAATGCTATAGAACAGAATTATCAACGCCTCGCCAACAGCGAGTCATCAAAGCGAGTAAATAGGCGAAATACTCAGGATGAAGTCATCTCTCCCCTAGTTTGGTTACTCGTGATCAACAAAGTAGTACTAAAACTGAACAATATGAGGATCAAACCCGTGAGGTATGCGGATGATGTGGTAATAATGGTATCTGGTTTGTTCTCATACGTGTTCAGCGAAACCATGAATGGGGCATTGAAATTATTTAATGACTGGGCCACTGGGACTTGGAGTGAATCCAGAGAAACCTGAAGTCATGCTTAGTACTACCAGGACCAAGGTATCAAAGTTTAATCCTCCTCGACTAAAAGGAACTCGCACCAAATACATGGGCGTGATTCTAGGCCCTAAACTATCCTGGAAGCGTAACATAGAGCACCGAGCACAGAAAACAACCATTGCGTACTACGCTTGTCGGAAAATGTTCGGAAGACGATGAGCTTTCCGTCCGAAAATGGTGCTATGGATGTATACTAGTGTATTCAAATCAGTACTCTCCTACGGAACAATGGTGTGGTGGCCTGTCGCGGGGAAGACGTCCACCATGAAACTGGGCCACAGCAGGGGTATTGAGGACACCTTCAGCTGAAGCCTTTAATGAAATGCTTCATAATATGCCAATTGACCTTCAAATAAAAGCTAGTGCGGTCTGGAGCGCCACCGGAATGTGGAAGAGCAACGCATATGGACATGCGAGTATACTACAGACAATTACAAGAGAACTCAATATAATCATCGATTACTGCATCACCTCATTGACATTCGATAACCTATTCGATATCGGGATTCCCAGAAGAATAGAGTGGGATAAAGGGGAACCACTAACAGGTTTTGACACCATTACATCATTCAACACTGCATATAAAGTCGTTAGTGGATCTGGGGGAAAACTTGTCAGGCCAGGTCGACTTGGATACCAGGATACCAGGCCACAAGCATCTCCTTGGGAACAAAAGGGCAGACGAACTAGCTATGGCAGGATACTCTTCCACCGAACTCCATATGGTGTTAGACGCAACGCCTATAGTGTCGGTCAAAAAAGTTATTTTCCAGCATTGCCTTCAACGAGCTAAGGCCAAATGGGATGGAATGGAAACATGCCGCATATCCAGGAACACATGGCCGGAATACATATAACATTCAACGGAATAACTGATTTAGCAATAATCGAGACAGCAGTGCTAACTGGGCACTGGTCAATCGGTAATGACGCAAGACGGCTATATCTTCCATGCAATGACCACTGCCGTGCCTGCGAAGACGCAGAGGAGGAGGAGACGGTGGAATATCTCCTCTGCAGTTGTCCGGATCTAATGAAAAGAACCCTAAAAACTATAGGTTGTCCTTTCCTACTCAACCACACTGAGGTGCATGAGATAGATCTAGGGGATCTAGTGAGGTAACTCCGATTAACAGGTTGGATATAGATACTGTACATTAGACTTTCAATAGTGATGTGGTATGCAAAACGGAGTCCCAAACACTAATTTATGCTAAATAGTATCTTTAGCAACCACGAAAACCAACCAACCAACTAGGTTATTTTAATTCTAAAGTCGGCTCAGAAAATGTGTTTGAACCAACCATCGGCAAATTTAGTATACTCGCCATCACTTCCAATAACAGAATGAGACTGTTCGATTTTGCCGCGGCGGGAACATTATTGTTAGTAGTACGAGATTCCAACAAAAACACATCGGTAAGGATACTTGGATATCTCCATAAACGAACGGAATACTAGATTGTTAATCTAGTAATTAATGGAAGGCAGTCTACTAGTGTAATGGACATACTTGTGATTCGAGATGCTAATATCGATTCGGATCACTATCTGGTTACATCAAAGGTTCGCACAAGGTTGGGC
The DNA here is from genome assembly GCA_963931995.1 of Phaonia tiefii. Lineage (NCBI taxonomy): Eukaryota > Metazoa > Arthropoda > Insecta > Diptera > Muscidae > Phaonia > Phaonia tiefii. The sequence continues at coordinate 109,656,721 of OZ008368.1, read as the reverse complement.
AGAGCACAGGTTGTAGGAAAACAGACACATAAAGCGCTGTACACTGGAAAGCTGCAACTACCAGAGATAGCAACATCCCATGCATTCCCATTCCGACTCTATGAAAACTGTTGCAGAAACCGTACTTGGTTATGAAAAAGAAAAAAGAAAGAAAAGAATGCTGCACGTTTGGCACAAACGCGAGCCGCAGTAGACAGTTACAAGGAGAACGCGAGAGAGGAAACTCGTTTGTTTGTTTATTCCGACACTTTACCATCCCACTTTGTTTGATAAAAATTTATTTTTCAAAAAAAAATATTGTACTTGTTTTTGGTAGATTCCGATAATAGACAAGACTTTAACCTTTTTTAAGGTATAATACTCACCAATAACTCTCCACAGGGTCGACCAAAGACCGGCCACGCAGAAAGCCACAAAAATACTATACCAAAGCAGCGAAGGCGATGTTGGATCCACCCCATAGGAGAAAATCCCTAAGCCCGGCTGAAGGCCCCTCACGCTGAAAGTTTTGTAACACAATAGTATTGTAACACAAAAAAAATATTTCAGCCCGGCCAAATACCGCCCACGGTGAAAAGATTATAACAACAACGTATGTGATGGTAACGCTGTGTGTTGTATGCATGTGTTCAGTTTTATAGATTGCTCTAACCTTGCCTATAGATATTAACACATCAAAAATTGGTATGTCAAGGAATTTAAAGCACTTGCAAAGTATAGCACTGTAAATATAAATGGTGTGATGGAAAATAAAAAAAAATTGTGATACGTTGGAAGGGCAGCCTGCATGTCAGGCTCACTTAGATCTTGTGGTCCATTGAGATACCACAGGGATAAATGGTAAAGGTGAGATTTTTCTAGTGCCTCTGGTTGAATCAGTTTGATTGCTTCAAAATCTTCAAGAGCTAACGAATGCTAACATCAGCCAGATTTGTTAAATTCCTAATGAAATGTGAGACTAGTGTAGGCTGCCGCCTTCTGGAAAGAGCGGGCCCAGACACAGGTGTACTGGACTCCACCTCATCGCCACCGCAGCTTCTACGAAAGTAATTTCTCAAGATTTTCAGTACCTCTGCGTGTCGTCCAATGATACAATGACCAGTTATGATAAACACCATAAGAAAGACGCGCGGTCGTAATAACAACAGCAGGCGTGAGTGCGCTTCAAGACAAGACGGGCCACATAAACATGGAATTTATAACAGTTCCCTAATAGTGACCATCTAGCGATAGGTGCAGAAAAGGTACAATTCCTCAAAAAGAGCTTGCAAGTTGCTAGAGGCATGACCATATGTTCAAGTTCTGGGAGACACTACAGTGATGAGGCAATTTGTTCGCAATGGATGGCCTAGGTCCTTAGAAAATAAACCAACCCCTACTCTATCGTCAAGTTTTGAACGATCCGTGTAGAAGTTCACGAATCTCCTATGCCCAAGGATTCGACCATTCCATTCTAATCTATCAGGTATAAGAGTGTGATGCTTATTGTCAAAGAGTGGTTCGGCCAAAGTGTAATCGACAATAGCTAGAAGGTGAGGTATTGTGTTGAGAATGGCATTATGTAATCCACTTTCTGACCAAAGTGGCACGTAGCCTAAGTCTATTAGCAGAAGCCTTGTCATTCCGCCTAGCTACAATGTCCAGTAGATTTAAATTTAGTATGCTATTTAGTGCATCAGTCGGTGTCGTTCTCAATTCACCAGTGACACACATACCAGGCATTCATCGAACTTTATCCAGCATCGCGCATTAGCTGGATTTCCGTAGGGCCGTCCAATAGACGATAACTCCATACAGCATTATCGAACTTACTACTATCGCCTACATCCAGTGTATAAGCGATTTACTTATATATTGAGCTATATTTGCCTTTTTCCTGAAATTTCAGTTTGGAGTTTAACTTTCTGTTGAGTAAAATACCTAAGTATTTTGCGCTATCAGAGAAGGGAATTTCATTATCCCTAAGGAGACAGCTACAACATGTGGTACCTTCTACCTCCTGCTAAAAGGAACTAGCTCCCTCTTGGCTAGATTCATCACTGTGGCAGAATGCCCATAAGAGTACATAGAAGCTTCCCTTTAACCGCTAATGCCACGTTCTCTGAGAAGGCAACTGCCTTAACACTCATCTCCTTCAAAGGAAGCAGCATATTGTTCATAGAGACATTTCATAGCATAAGCTACAAAACGTTGCCTTGAGGACTGCCTGTGTTAACAAATCTATATAGGTCCGTCGACCATAAAGTGACCACAGTGCGTCTCTCTGTAAGAAGGTTGTGGAAAAACAACCTAATATTGCTGTCTTTACCCCTAGGCTCCCTCTATATCTAAGAAATATACCATGGTATATTATTTAACAGCGAGAAACCTTCTATAAAGCTAACCGGATGATGAAGCGCGGTTTCGGCAGACCTACCCTTGCTGATCAATATTAGTTCTAAAATAACTATCGCGTAATCTCTCAATCGTGCGGAATTCTTAGTTCCCGCATGGGATGGTTTCCGTACTTTAGGAATAAAGACAACCTTAGTGTCCCTCCACTTCAAAGGTACGTAGGACTGCTTAGTACATACGGCTGGATATGGAACTGACCGTGGAGGTGGAAAGTTTCTGTTTGTCACTAATTTGGGAGTGGCCACCAATGATTCCTTCATAGGGAGTTTCCAGACGTATGTCCCGGGCAATGGCTTTATCGGAACCGTCCGTTAGTTAGCTAGAGTAAAACGAATGAGCATCCTGATTGGCTATTTGATCACCGATGCATCTCCGGTTAAATAGGTGACCCTATCACTGAAGATCATCGAACTACAAAACAAGTTCCTTTTTCCTTTGAAGATGGATGGGCCAACAATACTGGCCAACGGCGGATCCAAAATAATGTAACGTAAACCAGTTTCGATACACTGCATTCTAGTCAGCGTCTGATCCATAACTGAAACATAATCATCCTGGCAGTAGGTAAAATATAACACTACGGTGGGTTGGGGTTGCCTTCCATCATCTTTATTTTGGCAATGAGACTACAAGAGGGGAATGGGAAACATGAAATCCCCTTACTTATTGACAACACATGCAAACGTTATAATAACGACGATTTACGGAGATGAACTTGGAATGTTAGAACACTATACATATACGGTACCACCAACCAACTGTCAGATATCCTCGAGATTATATTACTGCTATGCAGGAGTTGCGACGGACAGGTCACGGTTGTAAAGGGAAAAATAAATGTGACATATAGTGCAGCTGTCCTGAAAAAAACAGTGAATTTGTTTGAGGTTCTGTAGTTGGGAAAAAACTGCAACATCTGGTCTCAAGGTTCAACCCCGTGAGTGAACGTATAACCACCATCCGCATAAAATCGAAATACTTTAACATATCGCTAATTTGTGTACATGGCCCGACAGAGGAAAAGTACTATGAGATTTTCTATAAGCTCTTAGTGGTGACATATGACAACTACCCTGTCAAAGACCTTAATATTCTTCTAGGTGACTTATTTCTCTTGCGCTGGGTCGGCATCTAGACGCGATGCAGAGGCTTAAGTCTACGTATAGTGTACATGCTGGGCGAAGCACTTTTTTCCTGCACGGAACTCCCATAGGGCCACCCATGCCAGAAGGGCACTAGTACACTGACTAAGAACTACCCTCCCACGCTGATAGCGTCTGTCTATCCCTTATTAGGGTGGCTACCAGTCAAAATCCACAAGGGTCTGTCCTATATTCGGCGGCTCCGTGGTCTACGTCTGTTCTTTTAAGATCACGGTGAAGGAGTTGTGACGAGGATGTGAACGGCCAGCAAGTGTTTTTAAAGAAACTGGTCGCTCCCCTCCAAATCCAGGGCACAGTTCGGTTGAAATTTAGATACATAGTGTGCGCAAGCCGTCAATGCGTGTGATGATCAAACCCTTGCGGCAAACTCGCGGGATCAAAATGTCACTTTCAAGAAGAAACCATGCCGAAAAAATTCCTCGATGGGGCTGTCCAGCCCATCAGAAGACGATCTCGGGCATCCAGTCAGGATACCGAAGCCGGCAAAAAGAGCGCGCTGAATGTCGTAAAACACGTTGCCCCGCATAAGCAATCAACACCTATAGGAACAAAACTAGACCAGTCCGTCAAGTCAGATGCGACTGTCTCTAAAAACCAGGGCGCTGAAGTCCTGATGATGCTCGGAGGACACTGTACCAAAAAGAGATGTTAATGAAGAATATGTACTGACAAACAAGGGCTCCCCGTTACTACATTACCACTCTATCGAGATTCATCGAGGCTATAGACCGATTAAATGCATGGACGAGTTATATATATATATATATGCCTGAAAGTGATCCCCGCGCGGGAAATTCCTCTTAGGGGTCGTGCACGGATTTGGTTACCCAAAGTGAAGGGTGAGGGTCCTCAGCTCCTGGACTGCTTACGAGTCATGGTGGGGAGCGCTGTGGGAAATACACCATCATTATAGGCTCCGACGCCAGTGCGAGACACGTCATATGGGGCAGCTCTGAAGTTAGCGAACGAGGTTAGTCCGTTTTAGACCTTACTAATACTAACAACCTTGCAATTTGCAACAGAGCAACTAACCCATTTTTTGTCTTCTCGAGTTCCGATAACTTTGTTGGATGGTCAGATGTCATTGACCTTACCCTGATGTCAGATAATAGAATAGTAGAGATAGAAAACTGGGCAATCTCCGCAGAAAAATTCTTAACGGACCACAATTGGATATTGTTTTTTCTGCGAAACCGACTTCAATCAGATGCTTTCGGAATCCCAGGAGAACGGATTGGGACAAGTTCAACAGGATTCTGAAAAGAATGCTTCCAAATTCCGCGTAAAACATTAATTCCACTACGCAGCTATAAAAAGCCGCATCAAAGTTGGAGGAATCCATGGATACTACATTCAAAGTGTCATCTCCTCAGTCACGCTCAAATAAAACTTATCCGCCTTGGTGGACAGATGAGCGTACAACGCTAAGAAAAGGGTCTCCCAAAGCTTTCAATGAAAGCTTTATAGGTGGATCCTGGCAATAGCCACTACAAAAATACAATCCTGGTCAAAGGTATGTGGATCGATGGAGAAATCTCCGGGTCCAGATGGTATTATACCAAAAATCCTGCAAACCGCAGAGGTCATAATTAATCTTGCCTGACTCTGAACTACTTACCGAAGAGTTGGAACCAGGTTAGAGTGGATTTCATTCCCAAGGCGGGAAGACGGAGTCATGAGAGCGCAGAGGATTTCAAACCGATCAGTCTAATCGTTTCTTCTGAAAGCGCATTAAAGACTAAAGAAGCTTTAAAGAAACGCTTTAAAGACCGCACGCAAATGGATGTATCGAACAAAATATCATGCAGTCAACATGCATATCTAAAAGGCAGCTCAACCGATAAATCCCTGCACGCAGTCGTCAGGACTAGCGAGAAGTCCTTAGAACACAAACAATATACCCTCGCGATCTTCTTGGATACAGATTGTGTATTCAATAATGTGAGCTCAGCGGCTATAGAAAAATTACTTGAAGATCTAGGCGTGGAAACATTCCTCAAGAGTAGGACACTGGCAATGCTATAGAACAGAATTATCAACGCCTCGCCAACAGCGAGTCATCAAAGCGAGTAAATAGGCGAAATACTCAGTGTGAAGTCATCTCTCCCCTAGTTTGGTTACTCGTGATCAACAAAGTAGTACTAAAACTGAACAATTTGAGGATCAAACCCGTGAGGTATGCGGATGATGTGGTAATAATGGTATCTGGTTCGTTTCCATCCGTTTTTAGCGAAATCATGAATGGGGCATTGAAATTACTTACTGACTGGGCCACTGGGACTTGGAGTGAATCCAGAGAAACCTGAGGTCATGCTTAGTACTACGAGGACCAAGGTATCAAAGTTTAATCCTCCTCGACTAAAAGGAACTCACACCAAGTACATGGGCGTGATTCTAGGCCCTAAACTATCCTGGAAGCGTAACATAGCGCACCGAGCACAGAAAACAACCATTGCGTACTACGCTTGTCGAAAAATGTTCGGAAGACGATGAGGTCTCCGTCCGAAAATGGTGCTATGGATGTATACTAGTGTATTCAAATCAGTGCTCTCCTACGGAATAATACGGAACAATGGTGTGGTGGCCTGTCGCGGGGAAGACGTCCACCATGAAACTGGGCCACAGCAGGGGTAATGAGGACATCTTCAGCTGAAGCCTTTAATGAAATGCTTCCTAATATACCAATTGACCTTCACAGAAAAGCTAGTGCGGTCTGGAGCGCCACCGGAATGTGGAAGAGCAACGCATATGGACATGCGAGTATACTACAGACAATTACAAGAGAACTCAATATAATCATCGATTACTGCACCACCTCATTGACATTCGATAACCTATTCGATATCGGGATTCCCAGAAGAATATAGTGGGATAAAAGGGAACCACTAACAGGTTTTGACACCATTACATCATTCAACACTGCATATAAAATCATTAGTGGATCTGGGGGAAAACTTGTCAAGCTAGGTCGACTTGGATACCAGGCCACAAGCGTCGCATTGGGAACCAAAGGGCAGACGAACTAGCTATGGCAGGATACTCTTCCACCGAACTCCATATGGTGTTAGACGCAACGCCTATAGTGTCAGTCAAAAAAGTTATTTTCCAGCATTGCCTTCAACGAGCTAAGGCCAAATGGGATGGAATGGAAACATGCCGCATATCCAGGAACACATGGCCGGAATACATATAACATTCAACGGAATAACTGATTTAGCAATAATCGAGATAGCAGTGCTAACTGGGCACTGGTCAATCGGTAATGACGCAAGACGGCTATATCTTCCATACAATGACCACTGCCGTGCCTGCGAAGACGCAGAGGAGGAGGAGATGGTGGAATATCTCCTCTGCAGTTGTCCGGATCTAATGAATAGACCCCTAAAAACTATAGGTTGTCCTTTCCTACTCAACCACACTGAGGTACATGAGATTGATCTAGGGGATCTAGTGAGATAACTCCGATTAACAGGTTGGATATAGACACTGTACTTTAGACTTTCAATAGTGATGTGGTATGCAAAACGGAGTCCCAAAACACTAATTGATGCTAAATAGTATCTTTAGCAACCACGAAAACCAACCAACCAACTAGGTTATTTTAATTCTAAAGTCGGCTGAGAAAATGTGTTTGAACCAACCATCGGCAAATTTAGTATACTCTCCATCACTTCCAATAACAGAATGAGACTGTTCGATTTTGCCGCGGTTTTTTTACAAACGTTTTTTTAAATAAAACAAAACCGGTTTTAGATACCAATGACTTTCTTTATTCCTATGAAAGTACGTTCGATGCCATTATGTATGGAACTCGATTTCTTTTGCATGGCCACCACCGGCACGCTTGCAGAAGTTCAGACGCTAAACCCAATTTTCGACAGTTTTCAAGCATAAATCGGCCGATACTGCTGCAATTTCACGTTCGATATTCGTACGAAGTTCATCAATCGTCGCTGGCTTGTTGGCATAGACCATGGACTTGACGTAGCCCCACAGGGAACAATCTAACGGCGTCAAATCGCACGACCGAGACGGCCAATCGACTGGGCCATTTCGTGAGATAACACGTTCACCAAACTTGGTTTCCAATAAATTGATTGTGGCATTCGCTGTGTGGCTTGTGGCGCCGTAATGCTGGAACCACATGTCCTCCAAGTCCATATTATCCAATTTGGGCCAAAAATATTCGGTTATCATTGAACGGTAGCGATTCGCATTCACAGTAATGTGCCGGTCTTGATCATCACGGAAGAAGTTCGGCCCAATGACGCCGCCCAATTCACGAACATATGACGCTTGTTGTAGTCAAGCGGCTTCAATTCTTTTTTTTTTTTTATCAAACCAAAACTCAGGGGATGCCTCCTATCAATGCAGTGCATTGTGTTGGCGAAGGAAAATTGAGGTAGTGGAGGGTGGAAACAGGGACTAGTGTCTTGACAATTGCCTTGAATGCCTGTATGTTACAATTGGTGGGAAATACACTAGCCGGAAGTTTACTCCACATACGGACTGTACGGCTGAAGAACGAATTTTCTCTATAGTGTTTAGTGCGGTCAATCGGCCACTCGAGAAAAAACGGATGAGAGTTCCTGGAAAGCCGCGTACTTCGGCTAAATATCCTCACGTCCGGCATAAGTTGACGGATGTCCGAGGAACACATACCGTGGAAATATCGATAGAACAACGACACGCAACCCACATTTCGACGATGCTCAAGGGAGGCAATAGAGTTGGATACCCTACTGTCCCCTATTAACACCGTCGCTCTCCTCTGAACACGGGCGAGAAGCTCCAAAGAAGTCCTAGGAGCACCTGCCCATATGTGGGAGTTATACTCCATCTTTGGCCTGATGTAGGTGGTGTAGATATTGAGAAGATCAGATGGAGTGAAGTATTTCTTGCACCGCTTTAAAAAGGCTAGACACTTGAATGCATATTTCTACACTTCAAACATGTTTTGCCCAACGGACATCGCGTTGTATTTTCATGCCCGGAACATCAAGGGCGTCTGATTCATCAATATCCACACCGTCCATAGACAACGTCGACACACTTGGGTCAGCAATACGTTTATGCGACAACAAACAACACTGGGTCTTACCCGCATTAAAATCCACTCAATTCTTTCGACCCCATTCAACAATAGACACCCGATCGCGGTCGAGTGTTTCATTCATCGTCCGGCGTTTGACTTCAATCTCTTGAAGACTTGGCCTACGATCGAATGAATAAGAATGACAGATCTGGTAAGGATGTAGGCCAAGATCTTTTCGCAAACTTCGCCACAACGACGTCACAGAGATGCCCAACGCTTGAGAACGACGTGTGAGAGACACATTTGGCCCTTTTAAACTGAAGCCTGAGCGGCAGTAATATTCTCGACACTGCGGGCACTTCTTAGTCTCACTGGCACGGGAACATTTTGTACTGTGCCTGTGAATTCAATTTATCGTCGGACGATTATGACGACCATAAATTGGACGTAGCGCTCTTAAAGTTGAGGCCACTGACTCCAAATTTCGGTAGTAAATTTTAATAATTTCGACTCATTGTCGGCTCGTATATATTTCCATGATGAAATGGCAAACCTTACTGAAGAGAAATGTCAAAAGAGCGGGAAAAACTATGGCGTCGTTTGCTATACCTATCGATTTAAATTTGTAGCGTCTCTGTTGAAAACCCCTTTAGTACGAGATTCCAAAAAAAAAGACATCGGTAAGGTTACTTGGATATCCCCATAAACGAACGAAATACTAGATTATTAACCTGGGATTTGATTCTAGATGCTAATATCGATTCGGATCACTACCTGGTTACATCAAAGGTTCGCACAAGGTTGGGCAGAGCACAGGTCGTAAGAAAACAGACACATAAAACGCTGTTTTTTTTTTTTTTTTTTTAAGACCAGCACTCAGGGATGACCCCTATAAATGCAATGCATTGTGCTGGCGATGGAATTTTAGGTAGAGGAGGGTGGAAAGAGGGAGTAGTGCTTATTTACATTTGCTTTGAATCGCTGTATGTCACAATTGGCGGGAAATACACTTGCAGGAAGTTTATTCCACATACGGACCGTACGACTGAAGAACAAATTTTCTCTGTAGTGTGTTGTGCGATCGACTGGCCAATAGATAGTAAACGGATGGGAGTTCCTTGAAAGCCGCGTACTTCTGCCAAATGTCCTCACATCTGGTATAAGTTGACGGATGTCCGAGGAACACGCACCGTGAAAATACCGATAGAACAATGTCACGCAACCCACATTACGCCGATGCTCAAGGGAGGCCGTAGAGCTGGACACCCTACTGTCCCCTATCAACACCTTTGCTCTCCTTTGTACACGGTCCAGCAACTCCAAAGATGACTTTGGAGCACCTGCCCATATATGGGAGTTATATTCCATTCTCGGCCTGATGTAGGTGGTGTAGATATTAAGGAGATCAGTTGGAGTGAAGTACTTCTTGCACCGCTTTAAAAAGCCTAGGCACTTCGATGCATCTTTCGACACTTCAAATACATGTTTTGCCCAGCGAGCATCACATTGTATTTTCATGCCCAGAACATCAAGAGCGTCTGATTCCTCAATATCCACACCATCCATAGATAATGACGATACGACTGGGTCAGCTGTCCGCTTGTGCGAAAGCAGACAGCACTGGGTCTTCCCCGCATTAAAACTTGCTCTATTCAATCGACCCCACTCAACAATGGCCTCGAGATCGCGGTTGAGTGTTTCATTCATTAATTGACGTTTTTCACTAATTTCTTGAAGATTAGGCCTGTGGTCGAATGAATATGAATGACAGAGATTACTGTCATCCGCAAAGAGTAGATTTGGTTCACAGTCCGACCCAGGAGATCGTCAATGAAAATAAGAAAATGAGAAGGAGAGAGAACAGAGCCCTGTGGTACCCCTGCCGTTAATTTATGTTCATCGGAAGAGATGCCATCTATAACAACTCTTATAGTGCGATCTCTGAGAAAACTCGATATAAATCGAGTAAATTATCACCAACACCAAAAGCAGCCAGCTTCTACAAGAGTGCCTCATGCCAAAGTCTGTCGAAGGCCTTGGAAATATCTAGAGCCACCACCTTACTCTCACCAAGCCGGTGGATGGATCGACTACACTGTTCCGAAAGGAACGCCATCACGTCTCCCGTAGATCTTCTCTTACGGAAGCCATACTGTCGATCATTAAGCAGGTAATTTGACTCGAGATACTTCACAAGATGGTGGTTAACCATGCTCTCCATAACTTTCGAGAGCGCAGAACAAATAGCAATTGGGCGGTAATTGGCGGGGTCACTTGCATCACCTTTTTTGGGAATAGGCTGGACGTTGGCTACCTTCCAACACGCCGGGTAAACCCCAGCGCGGTATGCAAGATTGAAAAGGTTGCGCAGTGGACGTGCCAGCGTTGAAGAGCACTTACTTAGAACCAGTGCTGATATACCATCCGTACCCGGGGATTTACCTACGTCGAGATTCGCGAGAAGCTTTTTAACTCCTCGTGTTCGAAAAAATATTTCCGGCATGAAGCCAGATACATTATCTACTACGGGGAGTGCTTGATTGCTTTCCGGCAAGGAAGAATTCCTTGCAAACATTTCAGCCAAAAGATTTGCTTTATCAACCGGTTCAGTGAATAAGTGGTCATCTTTGACAAGAGTTGGAATAGAAGAAGAACTATTCTTTATTCTTCTCGCAAAAGTTCTTACTTCCCCTAGGGAAAGAGAGGACATTAGAACGAATACGCTGTTCGTAAAGAAATTGTTCGCGTAGGAGTACTTTGGCACGTTCTGATCTTGCCTGCTTGCGTACCATTTCGGCTGAGAAAATGTGTTTGAACCAACCATCGGCAAATTTAGTATACTCTCCATCACTTCCAATAACAGAATGAGACTGTTCGATTTTGCCGCGGTTTTTTTACAAACGTTTTTTTAAATAAAACAAAACCGGTTTTAGATACCAATGACTTTCTTTATTCCTATGAAAGTACGTTCGATGCCATTATGTATGGAACTCGATTTCTTTTGCATGGCCACCACCGGCACGCTTGCAGAAGTTCAGACGCTAAACCCAATTTTCGACAGTTTTCAAGCATAAATCGGCCGATACTGCTGCAATTTCACGTTCGATATTCGTACGAAGTTCATCAATCGTCGCTGGCTTGTTGGCATAGACCATGGACTTGACGTAGCCCCACAGGGAATAATCTAACGGCGTCAAATCGCACGACCGAGACGGCCAATCGACTGGGCCATTTCGTGAGATAACACGTTCACCAAACTTGGTTTCCAATAAATTGATTGTGGCATTCGCTGTGTGGCTTGTGGCGCCGTAATGCTGGAACCACATGTCCTCCAAGTCCATATTATCCAATTTGGGCCAAAAATATTCGGTTATCATTGAACGGTAGCGATTCGCATTCACAGTAATGTGCCGGTCTTGATCATCACGGAAGAAGTTCGGCCCAATGACGCCGCCCAATTCACGAACATATGACGCTTGTTGTAGTCAAGCGGCTTCAATTCTTTTTTTTTTTTTTATCAAACCAAAACTCAGGGGATGCCTCCTATCAATGCAGTGCATTGTGTTGGCGAAGGAAAATTGAGGTAGTGGAGGGTGGAAACAGGGACTAGTGTCTTGACAATTGCCTTGAATGCCTGTATGTTACAATTGGTGGGAAATACACTAGCCGGAAGTTTACTCCACATACGGACTGTACGGCTGAAGAACGAATTTTCTCTATAGTGTTTAGTGCGGTCAATCGGCCACTCGAGAAAAAACGGATGAGAGTTCCTGGAAAGCCGCGTACTTCGGCTAAATATCCTCACGTCCGGCATAAGTTGACGGATGTCCGAGGAACACATACCGTGGAAATATCGATAGAACAACGACACGCAACCCACATTTCGACGATGCTCAAGGGAGGCAATAGAGTTGGATACCCTACTGTCCCCTATTAACACCGTCGCTCTCCTCTGAACACGGGCGAGAAGCTCCAAAGAAGTCCTAGGAGCACCTGCCCATATGTGGGAGTTATACTCCATCTTTGGCCTGATGTAGGTGGTGTAGATATTGAGAAGATCAGATGGAGTGAAGTATTTCTTGCACCGCTTTAAAAAGGCTAGACACTTGAATGCATATTTCTACACTTCAAACATGTTTTGCCCAACGCACATCGCATTGTATTTTCATGCCCGGAACATCAAGGGCGTCTGATTCATCAATATCCACACCGTCCATAGACAACGTCGACACACCTGGGTCAGCAATACGTTTATGCGACAACAAACAACACTGGGTCTTACCCGCATTAAAATCCACTCAATTCTTTCGACCCCATTCAACAATAGACACCCGATCGCGGTCGAGTGTTTCATTCATCGTCCGGCGTTTGACTTCAATCTCTTGAAGACTTGGCCTACGATCGAATGAATAAGAATGACAGATCTGGTAAGGATGTAGGCCAAGATCTTTTCGCAAACTTCGCCACAACGACGTCACAGAGATGCCCAACGCTTGAGAACGACGTGTGAGAGACACATTTGGCCCTTTTAAACTGAAGCCTGAGCGGCAGTAATATTCTCGACACTGCGGGCACTTCTTAGTCTCACTGGCACGGGAACATTTTGTACTGTGCCTGTGAATTCAATTTATCGTCGGACGATTATGACGACCATAAATTGGACGTAGCGCTCTTAAAGTTGAGGCCACTGACTCCAAATTTCGGTAGTAAATTTTAATAATTTCGACTCATTGTCGGCTCGTATATCTTTCCATGATGAAATGGCAAACCTTACTGAAGAGAAATGTCAAAAGAGCGGGAAAAACTATGGCGTCGTTTGCTATACCTATCGATTTAAATTTGTAGCGTCTCTGTTGAAAACCCCTTTAGTACGAGATTCCAAAAAAAAGACATCGGTAAGGTTACTTGGATATCCCCATAAACGAACGAAATACTAGATTATTAACCTGGGATTTGATTCTAGATGCTAATATCGATTCGGATGACTACCTGGTTACATCAAAGGTTCGCACAAGGTTGGGCAGAGCACAGGTCGTAGGAAAACAGACACATAAAACGCTGTTTTTTTTTTTTTGTTAAGACCAGCACTCAGGGATGCCCCCTATAAATGCAATGCATTGTGCTGGCGATGGAATTTTAGGTAGAGGAGGGTGGAAAGAGGGAGTAGTGCTTATTTACATTTGCTTTGAATCGCTGTATGTCACAATTGGCGGGAAATACACTTGCAGGAAGTTTATTCCACATACGGACCGTACGACTGAAGAACAAATTTTCTCTGTAGTGTATTGTGCGATCGACTGGCCAATAGATAGTAAACGGATGGGAGTTCCTTGAAAGCCGCGTACTTCTGCCAAATGTCCTCACATCTGGTATAAGTTGACGGATGTCCGAGGAACACGCACCGTGAAAATACCGATAGAACAATGTCACGCAACCCACATTACGCCGATGCTCAAGGGAGGCCGTAGAGCTGGACACCCTACTGTCCCCTATCAACACCTTTGCTCTCCTTTGTACCGTAACTCCAAAGATGACTTTGGACCACCTGCCCATATATGGGAGTTATATTCCATTCTCGGCCTGATGTAGGTGGTGTAGATATTAAGGAGATCAGATGGAGTGAAGTACTTCTTGCACCGCTTTAAAAAGCCTAGGCACTTCGATGCATCTTTCGACACTTCAAATACATGTTTTGCCCAGCGAGCATCACATTGTATTTTCATGCCCAGAACATCAAGAGCGTCTGATTCCTCAATATCCACACCATCCATAGATAATGACGATACGACTGGGTCAGCTGTCCGCTTGTGCGAAAGCAGACAGCACTGGGTCTTCCCCGCATTAAAACTTACTCTATTCAATCGACCCCACTCAACAATGGCCTCGAGATCGCGGTTGAGTGTTTCATTCATTAATTGACGTTTATCACTAATTTGTTGAAGATTTGGCCTGTGGTCGAGTGAATATGAATGACAGAGATTACTGTCATCCGCAAAGAGTAGATTTGGTTCACAGTCCGACCCAGGAGATCGTCAATGAAAATAAGAAAATGAGAAGGAGAGAGAACAGAGCCCTGTGGTACCCCTGCCGTTAATTTATGTTCATCGGAAGAGATGCCATCTATAACAACTCTTATAGTGCGATCTCTGAGAAAACTCGATATAAATCGAGTGAAATTATCACCAACACCAAAAGCAGCCAGCTTCTACAAGAGTGCCTCATGCCAAACTCTGTCGAAGGCCTTGGAAATATCTAGAGCCACCACCTTACTCTCACCAAGCCGGTGGATGGATCGACTCCACTGTTCCGAAAGGAACGCCATCACGTCTCCCGTAGATCTTCTCTTACGGAAGCCATACTGTCGATCATTAAGCAGGTAATTTGACTCGAGATACTTCACAAGATGGTGGTTAACCATGCTCTCCATAATTTTCGAGAGCGCAGAACAAATAGCAATTGGGCGGTAATTGGCGGGGTCACTTGCATCACCTTTTTTGGGAATAGGCTGGACGTTGGCTACCTTCCAACACGCCGGGTAAACCCCAGCGCGGTATGCAAGATTGAAAAGGTTGCGCAGTGGACGTGCCAGCGTTGAAGAGCACTTACTTAGAACCAGTGCTGATATACCATCCGGACCCGGGGATTTAACTACGTCGAGATTCGCGAGAACCTTTTTAACTCCTCGTGTTCGAAAAAATATTTCCGGCATGAAGCCAGAAACATTATCTACTACGGGGAGTGCTTGATTGCTTTCCGGCAAGGAAGAATTCCTTGCAAACATTTCAGCCAAAAGATTTGCTTTATCAACCGGTTCAGTGAATAAGTGGTCATCTTTGACAAGAGTTGGAATAGAAGAAGAACTATTCTTTATTCTTCTCGCAAATGACCAAAAGTTCTTACTTCCCCTAGGGAAAGAGAGGACATTAGAACGAATACGCTGTTCGTAAAGAAATTGTTCGTGGAGGAGTACTTTGGCACATTCTCATCTTGTCTGCTTGCGTAGCATTTCAGTGTGGACGTTTTTATTTCGACACCATTCACTGAATGCTTCCTCTTTAGATCTGACAGCATTCTTGCATGTCTGGTTAAACCAGCATTTTTCATATGGTTTAACCGAAATGTTTTTTGTGGGAATGAATGACTTCATACCGATTAAAGTTATCTTTACAATCATTTCAGCAGCAGCATCAATGTCATTATCTAGAAAGCAAAGCATCCAGTTGAAATCCTGATAAAAACTGTTGAGCTCAGCCCAACGTGCCTTTTCGTAGGAAAAAGTTTTTCGCTTCGGGGCTGAGTTTGAAACGAGTCGAAGAGCTGAATACGAGAAGGATGCCGAAATGACACAGTGATCCGAATTACCAAGAGGTGCAAGAGTGATAACTTCATACTCTTCAGGGTGTGAAGTTAAGAATAGGTCAAGTAAATTACGGTAGTGCCCTTGAACGCACGGAATATGCGTCGGTTCATTCACTAATAGCGCCAGGTTGTTGTGCGCGGCGAAGAGCTCAGCGTATTGGCCCTCCGGAGTAGCCAGGCGTAGTTAGGGATATTAAAATCACCTGCGACAGCAATTTCACTGTCCGGATATTTCTCCAAAATTTTGGATATGGAGTCAGAAAGGGCGTCGAAGCCATTAAAGGATGCCTCCCTTTCCGCATTGGGACTTCTGTAAAGAAATCCGAAGTGAAGGACATGTGTTCCAATCCTAAATTTAACCCAAAGGGAGTTAAATTCCGGATCTTGGGAGTCCAAATGACGCTGACTCTGAAACACTATGCCATTTTTTATATAAACCACAAGGCCTCTGTGGGAAACAAAAAGAGAAAGAACGTGATACCCAGGAACGTGAAAATCCTGTGGATCAGAATCCTCACATACCTGGGTCTCACAAAGAGCTAGAATATCAGGCCGGTGAACATTAATATGGGAGTAAACACTAAAAAAATTCGTTCGCAGCCCTCGTATGTTGGCAAAGTGAAGAGAAAACTTACCTACCATTGCAACACACAAACAAAAATCAAAGCAAAGTCAATGCTATGTGCACCATATAAACAACAACCATTCCCCCACCTTCCCGCTGTTGTCCACACAATGCTTAGTGTTATGCCTTAAGCACTGTGTAGCAGCGAGAAGACGGAAAAAGAAGAACAGTCGGTGCTGTGCGTTATTTAAGATGGAGGGGGGGGCAACACATGCATGCGGAGAGGGGCATAAAAGCCCGTTGTGTGGTCAGTGTAGACATTTGTTGTTGTTTGTTTATGGTTTGGTTTGCGTTGATGTCGCGGTGTCGGTAGTTGTTGTTGGTTATTATTATTTTGTTTTGCACTTGTTTCTTTAGTTTGTTTTGTTTATTTGTTTGGGTTTATGATTTGTATTTTAATTTTGGAAATTGATTAAGAAAAAAAAATTTGTGGACTTCACACGCGATGGATTTGACTTTTAGTATTGTCAATTTATAAACGCGTACTGGACGATTATTCTGATACTGAACTTAGAGTACAAAATGGACAGATACACTTAAAAAACAATAGTTAAACGGAGCTTAGTGAAAAACACGACAGAACAGAACGACGGACGACGAAAGCTATAATTACCAGAGATAGCAACGTCCTATGCATTCCATTTCCCACTCTATGAAATCTGCTGCAGAAACCGTACTTGGTTATGAAAAAGACAAACCATGATACGATGAGGAGTGTCGCATGGCAAGTTATGAAAAGAACGCTGCATTGCTTCAGTCAGTTGCCACGCGAGCCGCAACAGACAGGTACAAGGAGAACGCGAGAGAGGAAACTCGTTTGTTTGTTTATTCCGACACTTCTTACCATCCCGTATATTCGATCTATGGGGTTCAATAACTCCAAAAATAGGGGTTTGCACTGATTTTTTGGCACAGATTTACTTTAGCACCTACTATCGGAATTTCACCACCGACAAAAGCCTCTGCATTGAGTTTAAAAATTTTTTCCCCGCGATCAGCTCAACTTTTTCAGATATAGGCCCTCAAAGCTTGAACATATAATCGGTCATATCTTTGGTATTAACTATCAGATCGGGTTGGAATGGACATCATTGCAAAGTCCGTTCTAAACTCCTATTCGGGCCCAATTTAAACATATTTATTTTCACCTCACCTTGATAAAAGTCTGTTTTTCAAAAAAAATATTATACTTGTTTTTGGTAGATTTTAAGGTATAATACTCACCAATAACTCTCCGTACGAAAATGATGCTATGGATGTATACTAGTGTATTCAAATCAGTACTCTCCTACGGAACAATGTTGTGGTGGCCTGTCGCGGGGAAGACGCCCACCATGAAACTGGGCCACAGCAGGGGTAATGAGGACATCTTCACCTGAAGCCTTTAATGAAATGCTTCATAATATACCAATTGACCTTCACATAAAAGCTAGTGCGGTCTGGAGCGCCACCGGAATGTGGAAGAGCAACGCATATGGACATGCGAGTATACTACAGACAATTACAAGAGAACTCAATATAACCATCGATTACTGCACCACCTCATTGACATTCGATAACCTATTCGATATCGGGTTTCCCAGAAGAATAGTGTGGGATAAAGGGGAACCACTAACAGGTTTTGACACCATTACATCATTCAACACTGCACCTAAAATCGTTAGTGGATCTGGGGGAAAACTTGTCAAGCTCGGTCGACTTGGATACCAGGATATCAGGCCACAAGCGTCTCCGTGGGAACCAAAGGGCAGACGAAATAGCTTTGGCAGGATACTCTTCCACCGATCTCCATATGGTGTCAGACGCAACGCCTATAGTGTCGGTCAAAAAAGTTATTTCCCAGCATTGCCTTCAACGAGCTAAGGCCACATGGGATGGAATGGAAACATGCCGCATATCCAGAAACACATGGCCGGAATACATATAACATTCAACGGAATAACTGATTTAGCCATAATCGGGATTGCAGTGCTAACTGGGCACTGGCCAATCGGTAATCACGCAAGACGGCTATATCTTCCATACAATGACCACCGCCGTGCCTGCGAAGACGCAGAGGAGGAGGAGACGGTGGAATATCTCCTCTGCAGTTGTCCGGATCTAATGAATAGACCCCTAAAAACTATAGGTTGTCCTTTCCTACTCAACCACACTGAGGTGCATGAGATAGATCTAGGGGATCTAGTGAGGTAACTCCGATTAACAGGTTGGATATAGATACTGTACATTAGACTTTCAATAGTGATGTGGTATGCAAAACGGAGTCCCAAAACACTAATTTATGCTAAATAGTATCTTTAGCAACCACGAAAACCAACCAACCAACTAGGTTATTTTAATTCTAAAGTCGGCTCAGAAAATGTGTTTGAACCAACCATCGGCAACTTTAGTATACTCGCCATCACTTCCAATAACAGAATGAGACTGTTCGATTTTGCCACGGCGGGAACATTATTGTTAGTAGTACGAGATTCCAACAAAAACACATCGGTAAGGATACTTGGATATCTCCATAAACGAACGGAATACTAGATTGTTAATCTGGTAATTGATGGAAGGCAGCCTACTAGTGTAATGGACATACTTGTGATTCGAGATGCTAATATCGATTCGGATCACTATCTGGTTACATCAAAGGTTCGCACAAGGTTGGGCAGAGCACAGGTTGTAGGAAAACAGACATATAAAGCGCTGTACACTGGAAAGCTGCAACTACCAGAGATAGCAACGGCCCATGCATTCTCATTCCCACTCTATGAAAACTGTTGCAAAAACCGTACTTGGTAATGAAAGAGAAAAAATAAAGAAAAGAATGCTGCACGTTTGGCATTGCTTCAGTCAGTTACCACGCGAGGCGCAGTAGACAGCTACAAGGAGAACGCGAGAGAGGAAACTCGTTTGTTTGTTTATTCCGACACTTTACCATCCCACTTTGTGTGATAAAAATTTATTTTTCAAAAAAAAATATTGTACTTGTTTTTGGTAGATTCCGATAATAGACAAGACTTTAACCTTTTTTAAGGTATAATACTCACCAATAACTCTCCACAGGGTCGACCAAAGACCGGCCACGCAGAAAGCCACAAAAATACTATACCAAAGCAGCGAAGGCGATGTTGGATCCACCCCATAGGAGAAAATCCCTAAGCCCGGCTGAAGGCCCCTCACGCTGAAAGTTTTGTAACACAAAAGTAATGTAACACAAAAAAAATATTTCAGCCCGGCCAAATACCGCCCACGGTGAAAAGATTATAACAACAACGTATGTGATGCTAACGCTGTGTGTTGTATGCATGTGTTCAGTTTTATAGATTGCTCTAACCTTGCCTATAGATATTAACACATCAAAAATTGTTATGTCAAGGAATTTAAAGCACTTACAAAGTATAGCACTGTAAATATAAATGGTGTGCTGCAAAATAAAAAAAAATTGTGATACGTTGGAAGGGCAGCCTGCATGTCAGGCTCACTTAGATCTTGTGGTCCATTGAGATACCACAGGGATAAATGGTAAAGGTGAGATTTTTCTAGTGCCTCTGGTTGAATCAGTTTGATTGCTTCAAAATCAAGACTAGTGTAGGCTGCCGCCTTCTGGAAAGAGCGGGCCCAGACACAGGTGTACTGGACTCCACCTCATCGCCACCGCAGCTTCTACGAAAGTAATTTCTCAAGATTTTCAGTACTTCTGCGTGTCGTCCAATGATACAATGACCAGTTATGATAAACACCATAAGAAAGACGCGCGGTCGTAATAACAACAGCAGGCGTGAGTGCGCTTCAAGACAAGACGGGCCACATAAACATGGAATTTATAACAGTTCCCTAATAGTGACCATCTAGCGATAGGTGCAGAAAAGGTACAATTCCTCAAAAAGAGCTTGCAAGTTGCTAGAGGCATGACCATATGTTCAAGTTCTGGGAGACACTACAGTGATGAGGCAATTTGTTCGGAATGGATGGCCTAGGTCCTTAGAAAATAAACCAACCCCTACTCTATCGTCAAGTTTTGAACGATCCGTGTAGAAGTTCACGAATCTCCTATGCCCAAGGATTCGACCATTCCATTCTAATCTATCAGGTATAAGAGTGTGATGCTTATTGTCAAAGAGTGGTTCGGCCAAGGTGTAATCGACAATAGCCAGAAGGTGAGGTATTGTGTTGAGAATGGCAATATGTAATCCACTTTCTGACCAAAGTGGCACGTAGCCTAAGTCTATTAGCAGAAGCCTTGTCATTCCGCCTAGCTACAATGTCCAGTAGATTTAAATTTAGTATGCTATTTAGTGCATCAGTCGGTGTCGTTCTCAATTCACCAGTGACACACATACCAGGCATTCATCGAACTTTATCCAGCATCGCGCATTAGCTGGATTTCCGTAGGGCCGTCCAATAGACGATAACTCCATACAGCATTATCGAACTTACTACTATCGTCTACATCCAGTGTATAAGCGATTTACTTATATATTGAGCTATATTTGCCTTTTTCCTGAAATTTCAGTTTGGAGTTTAACTTTCTGTTGAGTAAAATACCTAAGTATTTTGCGCTATCAGAGAAGGGAATTTCATTATCCCTAAGGAGACAGCTACAACATGTGGTACCTTCTACCTCCTGCTAAAAGGAACTAGCTCCCTCTTGGCTAGATTCATCACTGTGGCAGAATGCCCATAAGAGTACATAGAAGCTTCCCTTTAACCGCTAATGCCACGTTCTCTGAGAAGGCAACTGCCTTAACACTCATCTCCTTCAAAGGAAGCAGCATATTGTTCATAGAGACATTTCATAGCATAAGCTACAAAACGTTGCCTTGAGGACTGCCTGTGTTAACAAATCTATAGAGGTCCGTCGACCATAAAGTGACCACAGTGCGTCTCTCTGTAAGAAGGTTGTGGAAAAACAACCTAATATTGCTGTCTTTATCCCTAGAGCCGTGATTGCCGCAGTTATTGCGACTGGATTTACATTGTTAAAGGCTCCCTCTATATCTAAGAAATATACCATGGTATATTATTTAACAGCGAGAAACCTTCTATAAAGCTAACCGGATGATGAAGCGCGGTTTCGGCAGACCTACCCTTGCTGATCAATATTAGTTCTAAAATAACTATCGCGTAATCTCTCAATCGTGCGGAATTCTTAGTTCCCGCATGGGATGGTTTCCATACTTTAGGAATAAAGACAACCTTAGTGTCCCTCCACTTCAAAGGTACGTAGGACTGCTTAGTACATACGGCTGGATATGGAACTGACCGTGGAGGTGGAAAGTTTCTGTTTGTCACTAATTTGGGAGTGGCCACCAATGATTCCCTCATAGGGAGTTTCCAGACATATGTCCCGGGCAATGGCTTTATCGGAACCGTCCGTTAGTTAGCTAGAGTAAAACGAATGAGCATCCTGATTGGCTATTTGATCACCGATGCATCTCCGGTTAAATAGGTGACCCTATCACTGAAGATCATCGAACTACAAAGCAAGTTCCTTTTTCCTTTGAAGATGGATGGGCCAACAATACTGGCCAACGGCGGATCCAAAATAATGTAACATAAACCCAGTTTCGATTCACTGCATTCTAGTCAGCGTCTGATCCATAACTGAAACATAATCATCCTGGCAGTAGGTAAAATATAACACTACGGTGGGTTGGGGTTGCCTTCCATCATCTTTATTTTGGCAATGAGACTACAAGAGGGGAATGGGAAACATGAAATCCCCTTACTTATTGACAACACATGCAAACGTTATAATAACGACGATTTACGGAGATGAACTTGGAATACGGTACCACCAACCAACTGTCAGATATCCTCGAGATTATATTACTGCTATGCAGGAGTTGCGACGGACAGGTCACGGTTGTAAAGGGAAAAATAAATGTGACATATAGTACAGCTGTCCTGAAAAAAACAGTGAATTTGTTTGAGGTTCTGTAGTTGGGAAAAAACTGCAACATCTGGTCTCAAGGTTCAACCCCGTGAGTGAACGTATAACCACCATCCGCATAAAATCGAAATACTTTAACATATCGCTAATTTGTGTACATGGCCCGACAGAGGAAAAGGACTATGAGATTTTCTATAAGCTCTTAGTGGTGACATATGACAACTACCCTGTCAAAGACCTTAATATTCGTCTAGGTGACTTATTTCTCTTGCGCTGGGTCGGCATCTAGACGCGATGCAGAGGCTTAAGTCTACGTATAGTGTACATGCTGGACGAAGCACTTTTTTCCTGCACGGAACTCCCATAGGGCCACCCATGCCAGAAGGGCACTAGTACACTGACTAAGAACTACCCTCCCATGCTGATAGCGTCTGTCTATCCCTTATTAGGGCGGCTACCAGTCAAAATCTACAAGGGTCTGTCCTATATTCGGCGGCTCCGCGGTCTACGTCTGTTCTTTTAAGATCAAGGTGAAGGAGTTGTGACGAGGATGTGAACGGCCAGCAAGTGTTTTTAAAGAAACTGGTCGCTCCCCTCCAAATCCAGGGCACAGTTCGGTTGAAATTTAGATACATAGTGTGCGCAAGCCGTCAATGCGTGTGATGATCAAACCCTTGCGGCAAACTCGCGGGATCAAAATGTCACTTTCAAGAAGAAACCATGCCGAAAAAATTCCTCGATGGGGCTGTCCAGCCCATCAGAAGACGATCTCTGGCATCCAGTCAGGATACCGAAGCCGGCAAAAAGAGCGCGCTGAATGTCGTAAAACACGTTGCCCCGCATAAGCAATCAACACCTATAGGAACAAAACTAGACCAGTCCGTCAAGTCAGATGCGACTGTCTCTAAAAACCAGGGCGCTGAAGTCCTGATGATGCTCGGAGGACACTGTACCAAAAAGAGATGTTAATGAAGAATATGTACTGACAAACAAGGGCTCCCCGTTACTACATTACCACTCTATCGAGATTCATCGAGGCTATAGAGCGATTAAATGCATGGACGAGTTATATATATATATATAGGCCTGAAAGTGATCCCCGCGCGGGAAATTCCTCTTAGGGGTCGTGCACGGATTTGGTTACCCAAAGTGAAGGGTGAGGGTCCTCAGCTCCTGGACTGCTTACGAGTCATGGTGGGGAGCGCTGTGGGAAATATCCATCCACTGATCACCATCATTATAGGCTCCGACGCCAGTGCGAGACACGTGATATGGGGCAGCTCTGAAGTTAGCGAACGAGGTTAGTCCGTTTTAGACCTTACTAATACTAACAACCTTGCAATTTGCAACAGAGCAACTAACCCATTTTTTGTCTTCTCGAGTTCCGATAACTTTGTTGGATGGTCAGACGTCATTGACCTTACCCTGATGTCAGATAATAGAATAGTAGAGATAGAAAACTGGGCAATCTCCGCAGAAAAATTCTTAACGGACCACAATTGGATATTGTTTTTTCTGCGAAACCGACTTCAATCAGATGCTTTCGGAATCCCAGGAGAACGGATTGGGACAAGTTCAACAGGATTCTGAAAAGAATGCTTCCAAATTCCGCGTAAAACATTAATTCCACTACGCAGCTATAAAAAGCCGCATCAAAGTTGGAGGAATCCATGGATACTACATTCAAAATGTCATCTCCTCAGTCACGCTCAAATAAAACTTATCCGCCTTGGTGGACAGATGAGCGAACAACGCTAAGAAAAGGGTCTCCCAAAGCTTTCAATGAAAGCTTTATAGGTGGATCCTGGCAATAGCCACTACAAAAATACAATCCTTGTCAAAGGTATGTGGATCGATGGAGAAATCCCCGGGTCCAGATGGTAATATACCAAAAATCCTGCAAACCGCAGCGGTCATAATTAATCTTGCCTGACTCTGAACTACTTACCGAAGAGTTGGAACCAGGTTAGAGTGGATTTCATTCCCAAGGCGGGAAGACGGAGTCATGAGAGCGCAGAGGATTTCAAACCGATCAGTCTAATCGTTTCTTCTGAAAGCGCATTAAAGACTAAAGAAGCTTTAAAGAAACGCTTTAAAGACCGCACGCAAATGGATGTATCGAACAAAATATCATGCAGTCAACATGCATATCTAAAAGGCAGCTCAACCGATACATCCCTGCACGCAGTCGTCAGGACTAGCGAGAAGTCCTTAGAACACAAACAATATACCCTCGCGATCTTCTTGGATACAGATTGTGTATTCAATAATGTGAGCTCAGCGGCTATAGAAGAATTATTTGAAGATCTAGGCGTGGAAACATTCCTCAAGAGTTGGACACTGGCAATGCTATAGAACAGAATTATCAACGCCTCGCCAACAGCGAGTCATCAAAGCGAGTAGATATGCGAAATACTCAGTGTGAAGTCATCTCTCCCCTAGTTTGGTTACTCGTGATCAACAAAGTAGTACTAAAACTGAACAATTTGAGGATCAAACCCGTGAGGTATGCGGCTGATGTGGTAATAATGGTATCTGGTTTGTTTCCATCTGTTTTTAGCGAAATCATGAATGGGGCATTGAAATAACTTAATGACTGGGCCACTGGGACTTAGAGTGAATCCAGAGAAACCTGAGGTCATGCTTAGTACTACGAGGACCAAGGTATCAAAGTTTAATCCTCCTCGACTAAAAGGAACTCACACCAAGTACATGGGCGTGATTCTAGGCCCTAAACTATCCTGGAAGCGTAACATAGAGCACCGAGCACAGAAAACAACCATTGCGTACTACGCTTGTCGAAAAATGTTCGGAAGACGATGAGGTCTCCGTCCGAAAATGGTGCTATGGATGTATACTAGTGTATTCAAATCAGTGCTCTCCTACGGAATAATACGGAACAATGGTGTGGTGGCCTGTCGCGGGGAAGACGTCCACCATGAAACTGGGCCACAGCAGGGGTAATGAGGACATCTTCAGCTGAAGCATTTAATGAAATACTTCCTAATATACCAATTGACCTTCACAGAAAAGCTAGTACGGTCTGGAGCGCCACCGGAATGTGGAAGAGCAACGCATATGGACATGCGAGTATACTACAGACAATTACAAGAGAACTCAATATAATCATCGATTACTGCACCACCTCATTGACATTCGATAACCTATTCGATATCGGGATTCCCAGAAGAATAGAGTGGGATAAAGGGGAACCACTAACAGGTTTTGACACCACTACATCATTCAACACTGCATATAAAATCGTTAGTGGATCTGGGGGAAAACTTGTCAAGCTAGGTCGACTTGGATACCAGGCCACAAGCGTCGCATTGGGAACCAAAGGGCAGACGAACTAGCTATGGCAGGATACTCTTCCACCGAACTCCATATGGTGTTAGACGCAACGCCTATAGTGTCAGTCAAAAAAGTTATTTTCCAGCATTGCCTTCAACGAGTTAAGGCCACATGGGATGGAATGGAAACATGCCGCATATCCAGAAACACATGGCCGGAATACATATAACATTCAACGGAATAACTGATTTAGCAATAATCGGGATTGCAGTGCTAACTGGGTACTGACCAATCGGTAATCACGCAAGACGGCTATATCTTCCATACAATGACCACTGCCGTGCCTGCGAGGACGCAGAGGAGGAGGAGACGGTGGAATATCTCCTCTGCAGTTGTCCGGATCTAATGAATAGACCCCTAAAAACTATAGGTTGTCCTTTCCTACTCAACCACACTGAGGTACATGAGATTGATCTAGGGGATCTAGTGAGGTAACTCCGATTAACAGGTTGGATATAGACACTGTACATTAGACTTTCAATAGTGATGTGGTATGCAAAACGGAGTCCCAAAACACTAATTGATGCTAAATAGTATCTTTAGCAACCACGAAAACCAACCAACTAACTAGGTTATTTTAATTCTAAAGTCGGCTGAGAAAATGTGTTTGAACCAACCATCGGCAAAAACTTCGATTAACAGGTTGGATATAGACACCGTAAATTAGACTGCCAGGAGTGATGTGGTATGCAAAATGCACTCCCAAGACACTTATTAATGCTAAGTTGTATCTTTGGCAACCACGAAAACCAACCAACCAACTAGGTTATTTTAATTCTAAAGTCGGCTGAGAAAATGTGTTTGAACCAACCATCGGTAAATTTAGTATACTCGCCATCACTTCCAATAACAGAATGAGACTGTTCGATTTTGCCGCGGTTTTTTTACAAACGTTTTTTTAAATAAAACAAAACCGGTTTTAGATACCAATGACTTTCTTTATTCCTGTGAAAGTACGTTCGATGCCATTATGTATGGAACTCGATTTCTTTTGCATGGCCACCACCGGCACGCTTGCAGAAGTCCAGACGCTAAACCCAATTTTCGACGGTTTTCAAGCATAAATCGGCCGATACTGCTGCAATTTCACGTTCGATATTCGTACGAAGTTCATCAAACGTCGCTGTCTTGTTGGCATAGACCATGGACTTGACGTAGCCCCACAGGGAATAATCTAACGGCGTCAAATCGCACGACCAAGACGGCCAATCGACTGGGCCATTTCGTGAGATAACACGTTCACCAAACTTGGTTTCCAATAAATTGATTGTGGCTTGTGGCGCCGTAATGCTGGAACCACATGTCCTCCAAGTCCATATTATCCAATTTGGGCCAAAAATATTCGGTTATCATTGAGCGGTAGCGATTCGCATTCACAGTAATGGGCCGGTCTTGATCATCACGGAAGAAGTTCGGCCCAATGACGCCGCCCAATTCACGAACATATGACGCTTGTTGTAGTCAAGCGGCTTCAATTCTTTTTTTTTTTTATCAAACCAAAACTCAGGGGATGCCTCCTATCAATGCAGTGCATTGTGTTGGCGAAGGAAAATTGAGGTAGTGGAGGGTGGAAACAGGGAGTAGTGTCTTGACATTTGCCTTGAATGCCTGTATGTTACAATTGGTGGGAAATACACTAGCCGGAAGTTTACTCCACATACGGACTGAACGGCTGAAGAACGAATTTTCTCTATAGTGTTTAGTGCGGTCAATCGGCCACTCGAGAAAAAACGGATGAGAGTTCCTGGAAAGCCGCGTACTTCGGCTAAATATCCTCACGTCCGGCATAAGTTGACGGATGTCCGAGGAACACATACCGTGGAAATATCGATAGAACAACGACACGCAACCCACATTTCGACGATGCTCAAGGGAGGCAATAGAGTTGGATACCCTACTGTCCCCTATTAACACCGTCGCTCTCCTCTGAACACGGGCGAGAAGCTCCAAAGAAGTCCTAGGAGCACCTGCCCATATGTGGGAGTTATACTCCATCTTTGGCCTGATGTAGGTGGTGTAGATATTGAGAAGATCAGATGGAGTGAAGTATTTCTTGCACCGCTTTAAAAAGGCTAGACACTTGAATGCATATTTCAAACATGTTTTGCCCAACGGACATCGCATTGTATTTTCATGCCCGGAACATCAAGGGCGTCTGATTCATCAATATCCACACCGTCCATAGACAACGTCGACACACCTGGGTCAGCAATACGTTTATGCGACAACAAACAACACTGGGTCTTACCCGCATTAAAATCCACTCAATTCTTTCGACCCCATTCAAAAATAGACACCCGATCACGGTCGAGTGTTTCATTCATCGTCCGGCGTTTGACTTCAATCTCTTGAAGACTTGGCCTACGATCGAATGAATAAGAATGACAGATCTGGTAAGGATGTAGGCCAAGATCTTTTCGCAAACTTCGCCACAACGACG
Source organism: Phaonia tiefii (assembly GCA_963931995.1). NCBI lineage: Eukaryota > Metazoa > Arthropoda > Insecta > Diptera > Muscidae > Phaonia > Phaonia tiefii. The sequence continues at coordinate 109,628,470 of OZ008368.1, read as the reverse complement.
TCACAGAGATGCCCAACGCTTGAGAACGACGTGTGAGAGACACATTTGGCCCTTTTAAACTGAAGCCTGAGCGGCAGTAATATTCTCGACACTGCGGGCACTTCTTAGTCTCACTGGCACGGGAACATTTTGTACTGTGCCTGTGAATTCAATTTATCGTCGGACGATTATGACGACCATAAATTGGACGTAGCGCTCTTAAAGTTGAGGCCACTGACTCCAAATTTCGGTAGTAAATTTTAATAATTTCGACTCATTGTCGGCTCGTATATATTTCCATGATGAAATGGCAAACCTTACTGAAGAGAAATGTCAAAAGAGCGGGAAAAACTATGGCGTCGTTTGCTATACCTATCGATTTAAATTTGTAGCGTCTCTGTTGAAAACCCCTTTAGTACGAGATTCCAAAAAAAAGACATCGGTTAGGTTACTTGGCTAGCCCCATAAACGAACGAAATACTAGATTATTAACCTGGGATTTGATTCTAGATGCTAATATCGATTCGGATCACTACCTGGTTACATCAAAGGTTCGCACAAGGTTGAGCAGAGCACAGGTCGTAGGAAAACAGACACATAAAACGCTGTTTTTTTTTTTTTAAGACCAGCACTCAGGGATGCCCCCTATAAATGCAATGCATTGTGCTGGCGATGGAATTTTAGGTAGAGGAGGGTGGAAAGAGGGAGTAGTGCTTATTTACATTTGCTTTGAATCGCTGTATGTCACAATTGGCGGGAAATACACTTGCAGGAAGTTTATTCCACATACGGACCGTACGACTGAAGAACAAATTTTCTCTGTAGTGTGTTGTGCGATCGACTGGCCAATAGATAGTAAACGGATTGGAGTTCCTTGAAAGCCGCGTACTTCTGCCAAATGTCCTCACATCTGGTATAAGTTGACGGATGTCCGAGGAACACGCACCGTGAAAATACCGATAGAACAGTGTCACGCAACCCACATTACGCCGATGCTCAAGGGAGGCCATAGAACTGGACACCCTACTGTCCCCTATCAACACCTTTGCTCTCCTTTGTACACGGTCCAGCAACTCCAAAGATGACTTTGGAGCACCTGCCCATATATGGGAGTTATATTCCATTCGCGGCCTGATGTAGGTGGTGTAGATATTAAGGAGATCAGATGGAGTGAAGTACTTCTTGCACCGCTTTAAAAAGCCTAGGCACTTCGATGCATCTTTCGACACTTCAAATACATGTTTTGCCCAGCGAGCATCACATTGTATTTTCATGCCCAGAACATCAAGAGCGTCTGATTCCTCAATATCCACACCATCCATAGATAATGACGATACGACTGGGTCAGCTGTCCGCTTGTGCGAAAGCAGACAGCACTGGGTCTTCCCCGCATTAAAACTTACTCTATTCAATCGACCCCACTCAACAATGGCCTCGAGATCGCGGTTGAGTGTTTCATTCATTAATTGACGTTTATCACTAATTTCTTGAAGATTTGGTCTGTGGTCGAATGAATATGAATGACAGAGATTACTGTCATCCGCAAAGAGTAGATTTGGTTCACAGTCCGACCCAGGAGATCGTCAATGAAAATAAGAAAAAGAGAAGGAGAGAGAACAGAGCCCTGTGGTACCCCTGCCGTTAATTTATGTTCATCGGAAGAGATGCCATCTATAACAACTCTTATAGTGCGATCTCTGAGAAAACTCGATATAAATCGAGTGAAATTATCACCAACACCAAAAGCAGCCAGCTTCTACAAGAGTGCCTCATGCCAAACTCTGTCGAAGGCCTTGGAAATATCTAGAGCCACCACCTTACTCTCACCAAGCCGGTGGATGGATCGACTCCACTGTTCCGCAAGGAACGCCATCACGTCTCTCGTAGATCTTCTCTTACGGAAGCCATACTGTCGATCATTAAGCAGGTAATTTGACTCGAGATACTTCACAAGATGGTGGTTAACCATGCTCTCCATAATTTTCGAGAGCGCAGAACAAATAGCAATTGGGCGGTAATTGGCGGGGTCACTTGCATCACCTTTTTTGGGAATAGGCTGGACGTTGGCTACCTTCCAACACGCCGGGTAAACCCCAGCGCGGTATGCAAGATTGAAAAGGTTGCGCAGTGGACGTGCCAGCGTTGAAGAGCACTTACTTAGAACCAGTGCTGATATACCATCCGGACCCGGGGATTTACCTACGTCGAGATTCGCGAGAACCTTTTTAACTCCTCGTGTTCGAAAAAATATTTCCGGCATGAAGCCAGATACATTATCTACTACGGGGAGTGCTTGATTGCTTTCCGGCAAGGAAGAATTCCTTGCAAACATTTCAGCCAAAAGATTTGCTTTATCAACCGGTTCAGTGAATAAGTGGTCATCTTTGACAAGAGTTGGAATAGAAGAAGAACTATTCTTTATTCTTCTCGCAAATGACCAAAAGTTCTTACTTCCCCTAGGGAAAGAGAGGACATTAGAACGAATACGCTGTTCGTAAAGAAATTGTTCGTGGAGGAGTACTTTGGCACATTCTCATCTTGTCTGCTTGCGTAGCATTTCAGTGTGGACGTTTTTATTTCGACACCATTCACTGAATGCTTCCTCTTTAGATCTGACAGCATTCTTGCATGTCTGGTTAAACCAGCATTTTTCATATGGTTTAACCGGGTCCGGATGAATGACTTCATACCGATTAAAATTATCTTTACAATCATTTCAGCAGCAGCATCAATGTCATTATATAGAAAGCAAAGCTTCCAGTTGAAATGCTGATAAAAACTGTTGAGCTCAGCCCAACGTGCCTTTTCGTAGGAAAAAGTTTTTCGCTTCGGGGCTGAGTTTGAAACGAGTCGAAGAGCTGAATACGAGAAGGATGCCGACATGACACAGTGATCCGAATTACCAAGAGGTGCAAGAGTGATAACTTCATACTTTTCAGGGTGTGAAGTTAAGAATAGGTCAAGTAAATTACGGTAGTGCCCTTGAACGCACGGAATATGCGTCGGTTCATTCACTAATAGCGCCAGGTTGTTGTGCGCGGCGAAGAGCTCAGCGTATTGGCCCTCCGGAGTAGCCAGGCGTAGTTATGGATATTAAAATCACCTGCGACAGCAATTTCACTGTCCGGATATTTCTCCAAAATTTTGGATATGGAGTCAGAAAGGGCGTCGAAGCCATTAAAGGATGTCTCCCTTTCCGCATTGGGAAATCCGAAGTGAAGGACATGTGTTCCAATCCTAAATTTAACCCAAAGGGAGTTAAATTCCGGATCTTGGGAGTCCAAATGACGCTGACTCTGAAACACTATGCCGTTTTTTATATAAACCACAAGGCCTCTGTGGGAAACAAAAAGAGAAAGAACGTGATACCCAGGAACGTGAAAATCCTGTGGATCAGAATCCTCACATACCTGGGTCTCACAATGAGCTAGAATATCAGGCCGGTGAACATTAATATGGGAGTAAACACTAAAAAAATTCGTTCGCAGCCCTCGTATGTTGGCAAAGTGAAGAGAAAACATACCTACCATTGCAACACACAAACAAAAATCAAAGCAAAGTCAATGCTATGTGCACAATATAAACAACAACCATTCCCCCACCTTCCAGTTGTTGTCCACACAATGCTTAGTGTTATGCCTTAAGCACTGTGTAGCAACGAGAAGACGGAAAAAGAAGAACAGTCGCTGCTGTGCGTTAGTTAAGATTGAAGGGGGACAACACATGCATGCGGAGAGGGGCATAAAAGCCCGTTGTGTGGTCAGTGTAGACATTTGTTGTTATTTGTTTATGGTTTGGTTTGCGTTGACGTCGCGGTGTCGGTAGTTGTTGTTGGATATCATTATTTTGTTTTGCACTTGTTTCTTTAGTTTGGTTTGTTTATTTGTTTGGGTTTATGATTTGTATTTTAATTTTGGAAATTGATTAAGAAAAAAAATTTGTGGACTTCACACGCGACGGATTTGACTTTTAGTATTGTCAATTTATAAACGCGTACTGGACGATTATTTTGATACTGAACTTAGAGTACAAAATGGACAGATACACTTAAAAAACAATAGTTAAACGGAGCTTAGTGGAAAACACGACTGAACAGAACGACGGACAGCATCGACGGGAAAGCTACAATTACCAGAGATAGCAACGTCCTATGCATTCCATTTCCCACTCTATGAAAACTGCTGCAGAAACCGTACTTGGTTATGAAAAAGACAAACCATGGTACGATGAGGAGTGTCGCATGGCAAGTTATGAAAAGAATGCTGCACGTTTTTACCATCCCACTTTGTTTGATAAAAATTTATTTTTAGAAAAAAATATTATACTTGTTTTTGGTAGATTCCGATAATAGACAAGACTTTAACATTTTTTAAGGTATGATACTCACCAATAACTCTCCACAGGGTCGACCAAAGACCGGCCACGCAGAAAGCCACAAAAATACTATACCAACGCAGCGAAGCCGATGTTGGATGAACCCCATAGGAGAAAATCCCTAAGCCCGGCTGAAGGCTCCTCACGCTGAAAGTTTTGTAACACAAAAGTACTGTAACACAAAAAAATATTTCAGCCCGGCCAAATACCGTTCACGGTGAAAACATTATAACAACAACGTTTGTGATGCTAACCCTGTGTATTGTATGCATGTGTTCACTTTGATAGAACCTTGCCTATAGATATTAACACATCAAAAATTGTTATGTCAAGGAATTTAAGGCACTTACAAAGAATAGCACTGTAAATATAAATGGTGTACTGGAAAATAAAAAAAAATTGTGATACATGCTGTTTTGCATTTTAGGTCTAGGTTATGTTGGAAGGGCAGCCTGCATGTCAGGCTCACTTAGATCTTGTGGTCCATTGGGATACCACAGGGACAAATGGCCAAGGTGAGATTTTTCTAGTGCCTCTGGTTGAATCAGTTTGATTGCTTCAAAATCTTCAAGAGCTAACGGATGCTAACATCAGCCAGATTTGCTAAATTCTTAATGAAATGTTAGACCAGTGTAGGCTGCCGCCTTCTGGAAAGAGCGGGCCCAGACACAGGTGTACTGGACTCCACCTCATCGTCACCGCAGCTTCTACGAAAGTAATTTCTCAAGATTTTCAGTACCTCTGCGTGTCGTCCAATGATACAATGACCAGTTATGATAAACACTATAAGTAAGACGCGCGGTCGTAATAACAACACCAGGGCGTGAGTGTGCTTCAAGACAAGACGGGCCACATAAACATGGAATTTATAACAGTTCCCTATTAGTGACCACCTACCGATAGGTGCAGAAAAGGTACAATTCCTCAAGAAGAGCTTGCAAGGTGCTAGAGGCATGACCATATGTTCAAGTTCTGGGAGACACTACAGTGATGAGGCAATTTGTTCGCAATGGATGGCCTAGGTCCTTAGGAAATACACCAAACCCTTCTCTATCGTCAAGTTTTGAACGATCCGTGTAGAAGTTCACGAATCTCCTATGCCCAAGAATTCGACCATTCCATTCTAATCTATCAGGTATAAGAGTGTGATGCCTATTGTCAAAGAGTGGTTCGGCCAAAGTGTAATCGATAATAGCTAGAAGGTGAGGTATTGTGTTGAGAATGACAATATGTAATTCACTTTCTGACCAAAGTAGCCCGTAACCTAAGTCTAGTAGCAGTAGCCGTGTCATTCCGCCTAGCTACAATGTCCAGTGGATTTAAATATAGTATGCTATTTACTGCATCAGTCGCTGTCGTTCTCAATTCACCAGTGACACACATACCAGGCATTCGTCGAACTTTATCCAGCATCGCGCATTAGCTGGATTTCCGTAGGGCCGTCCAATAGACAGCATTATCGAACTTACTACTACCGTATACATCCAGTGTATACGCGAGTTCCGACGCCACCGTTATGCTATTGCCCTTTTACATATTTATTGCGCTATATTTGCCTCTTTCCTGAATGTTCAGTTTGGAGAACAACTTTCTGTTGAGTAAAATAACTAAGTATTTTGCGCTTTCAGAGAAGGAAATTTCAATAACCCTAAGGAGACAGCTACAACATGTTGTACCTTATACCTCCTGCTAAAAGGAACTAATTCCGTCTTGGCTAGATTCATCACTGTTGCTTAGAAGCTTCTCTTTAACCGCTAATGCCACGTTCTCTGCGTAGGCAACTGCGTTAACACCCATCTCCTTCAGAGGAAGCAGCATATTGTTCATTGAGACATTTCATAGCATAAGCGACGGCCTTGAGGACTGCCTCTGCCAACTCATCTATAGAGGTCCGTCGACCATAAAGTGGCCACAGTGCGTCTGTCTGTAAGAAGGTTGTGGAAAAACAACCTAATATTGCTGTCTCTACCTCTAGAGCCGTGATTGCCGCCGATATTGCGGCTGGAGTAACATTGTTAAAGGCTCCTTCAATATCTAAGAAAGCTACCATGGTATATTATTTCACAGCTAGAAAACCTTCTATAAAGCTAACCAGATCATGAAGAGCGGTTTGGCAGACCTACCCTTGGTGATCAATGTTGGTCCTAAAATAACTATCGAGTAATCTCTCAAGGCTTTAACGAGAAACGGCGAGAGACTAATCGTGCGGAATTCTTAGTTACCGCATGGGATGGTTTCCATACTTTAGGAATAAAGACAACATTAGTTTCCCTCCATTTCAAAGGTACGTACGCCTGCTTAGTACACACGGTGTTGGATATGGGACTGACCGTAGCGGTGGAAAGTTTCTGTTTGTCACTAATTTGGGATTCCAATGATTCCTTCATAGGGAAGTTTCCAGATGTATGTTCCGGGCAATGGCTTTATCGGAACTGTCCGTTAGTTAGCTAGAGTAAAACGAATGAACATCCTGATTGGTTATTTGATCACCGATGCATCTCCAGTTAAATAGATGACCTTATCACTGAAGATCCTCGAACTTCAAAACAAGTTCCTTTCTCCTTTGAAGATGGATGGGCCAACAATACTGGCCAACGGCGGATTAAGAATTAGGTAACATTAATCCAGTTTCGATACACTGCATTCTAGTCAGCGTCTGATCCATAATCGGCAACCGAAACATAATCATCCTGGCAGTACGTAATATATATCACTACGGGGAGCTGGGGTAGCCTTCCATCATCTTTATTTTGGCAATGAGAATACAAGATGGGAATGGGAAATATGAAATCCCCTTACTTATTAACAACACAGGCAAACGTTATAATAACGACGATTTTCGGAGATGCACTTGGAATGTTAGAACACTATACTGATCCGGTGCCACTAACCAACTGGCAGATATCTTCGAGATTATATTACTGTTAACCAGGAATTGCGACGGATATGCCACGGCTGTAAAGGGAATAATAGCTGTGACATATAGTGTAAGCTATCCTGAGAAATCTCGTGAATTTGTTTGAGGTTCTGTAGTTGGCAAAAAACTGCAACGTATAACCACCATCCGCATAAAATCGAAATACATTAACATATCGCTAATTTGTGTACATGGCCCGAAAGAGGAAAAGGACGATGACGTTTTCTATAAGCACCTAGTGGTGAAATATGACAGCTACCCTGTCAAAGGCATTAATATCCTTCTAGGTGAGTGATTTCTCTTGCGCTGGGTAGTTCGGCGCGATGCACGGGCTTTTTTCCTGCAGGAAACTCCCATAGAGCAAACTTTGCCAGAAGGACACTAGTACACGGACTAAGAACTACCCTGCCCAGGCTGATAGCGCCTGTCTATCCCTTAACAGGGCGCGTACCAGTCAAAATCCACAAGCGTCTGTCCTATATTAGGCGGCCCCGTGGTATGCGTCTACCCTACAGTACGCGGCAGTTGTTAGTCATGCCCCCCTACCTGAAGAAGAAGGAGTTGTGACGAGGATCTGAATGGCCGGGAAGTGTTTTTAAGGAAATTGGTCGCTCCCCTCCAGCTTCAGGGCACAGTTCGGTTGTAATGTAGGTGAATAGTGTGCGCAAGCTGTCACTGCGCATGATGATCCAAACCTTTGCGCACACTCGCGGGATCAAAAACATGCCGAAAAAATTCTTCGATGGGGCTGGGTAGCCCATCAGAAGAGGATCTCCCAGCATCCAGTCAGGGTACGGAAGCCGGCATAAAGAGCGCGCTGAATGTCGTCAAAAACGTTCCCGCTCCTAAACAATCAACAGCTATAGGAACAAAATTAGACCAGTCCGTCAAGTCAGATGCGACTGTCTTTAAAAAACCAGGACGCTGATGTTCTGCTGATGCTCGGAGGACACTGTAGCAAAAGGTGAAGTTAATGAAGAACACGTAATGACAAACAAGGGTTCCACGTTACTCCATTACCACTCTATCGAGATTCATCGAGGCTATAGGGTCATTAAATGCATGGACGAGTTCCCGAAGATTTCTTAAAGAAGTCTATCGCTACTGTGAGCGACGCATGGAATGATATAAGCCTGAAACTGATCCAAGCGCAGGATATTCCTCTGAGGGTTCGTGCTCGGATTTGGTTACAAAAAATGAAGGGTGAGGGTCCTTAGCTCCTGGACTGCCTACGAGTCATGAACCCGACTATCCCGATGGAAGACTGGTGCGTCATCCGTACAGAGCCACCCACCGACAGGAGCATGAGTTTAGTCCTTGCTAACACTGACGCGGGCGCCGCCACTCTGAGAGAGGCAGGAAGAAAAGTATTCCTTTGCATAGACGACTCACCTGGCCTCGATGGCGTAGAAGACGAAGATGACGGCGAAGATGCCTACAAGCTGCTTAAGCAGAGACAGCTGGAGGAGGCATCCACTTCATCACCAAAATGACCCATAAGCTGAAAGTCGTGCAGACGAATCTGAAGTACCCCCGTATTGCCTCAGATAACCTGTGAAACGTTCTATCTGCGAAGGATCTAGATCTAGACATCATTCAGGAATGTAGTAACAGGGCTCCATGGTTACAAAACACTATATATAAAGGACAGTGGTAGGCCAGGATCATGTCTAATTCAAAAAAAATTTAAACGTTTTTCTCTGCCCCCTGCTTAGCACAGCAGATTTCACCGTTGCTAAATTAGAGCTGACTGAAAGTAAGAGCATTTATATTGCATCATGCTACATGGTGCATGCTTGAGACGGCCCACAGGGAGGTGGGGAGCGCTGTGGGAAATATCCATCCACTGAACACCATTAGACCTACCCTTGGTGATAGTAGAGATAGAAAACTGGGCAGTCTCCGGAGAAAAATTCTTAACGGACCACAATTGGATATTGTGTTTTCTGCGAAACCGACTTCAATCAGATGCTTTCGGAATCCCAAGAGAACTGACTGGGACAAGTTCAACAGGGTTCTGAAAAGTAAGCTTCCAAATTCCGCGTAAAACATTAATTCCAATACGCACGTAGAAAACACCGCATCAAAGTTGGAGGAATCTATGGATACTACATTCAAAGTGTCATGTCCTCAGTCACGCTCAAATAAAACTTATCCGCCTTGGTAGACAGATGAGCGTTCAACGCTAAGAAAAGGATCTCACAAAGCTTTCAATGTAAACTTTATAAGTGGATCCTGGCAATAGCCACTACAAAAATACAATGCTGGTATGTGGCTCGATGGAGAAATATCCGGGTCAAGATGGTATTATACCAAAAATCCTGCAAACAGCGGAGGTCATAATTAATCCTACCTGACTCTGACCTACTTACCCAAGAGTTGGAACCGGGTTAGAGTGGATTTAATTCCCAAGGCGGGGAGACGGAGTCATGAGAGCGCAGAAGATTTCAAACCGATCAGTCTCATCGTTTCTTCTGAAAACGCTTTAAAGACTTTTGGGTGTTAACTCACGCGCTCACTGGCCCATATGAAAATCAAACGAGAGTATCTTCCATGTGCTTCAACTATAAACTAAAAACTCCATCTTTTATTTTACGTGCCTATACCTCATATTTTCATAAGCTTTTATAATTCGTATAGGGATGTAATATAGCACTAATACATACAATCAAATTGTATTCACTGTAGAGTATATTACAATGTTGCATCAAATAGTATACGTAAAGATAAATTTAATGTTCGCAGGAATTCAAAGTATAAAATGTAAATTTGGATTTGATATAAATACAAACCGCCACAATACCCTCGGCTAGTTTTTAGGCTGTGCATAAAAACTGGGAAACCTCACGCGTCTTCCATAACGGGTGACATGTGGCACAGGTTCCGTTCCGCCGCAGCATTGTGTACTCGATGGACTCTGCTGAAGAGGTTGGTCCAAACATGATTTACTCGTCTCATTTCCAAACACAACCGCTGGCTTAACTCTGTCTATCGACACTTTCTCCTTACGCTGACATTTGTTTATGATAAAATATTTTCTGTTCGACTAGAAATGGGCCCTCGTATGCTGGTTCTAATGGTGCACGTATTCGGTCTACCCTCACAAAAACGAATTGACATTTGTCTAGCTCAGGTTGAACGCATTGCTTTACGTAGGAATGCCATGACAGTTTTGGTGTACGTATGTCATTCATGGCTTTCCGCAAATGCTGTACGAACTCAGTTTGACACTCTTTTGATTTGCTCTCACCATAAAACTCACCAGGCAACCGTAAATGTGTACCGTAAAGTAACTCAGCTGGACTCACACCGCTGTTAAGCTTGACTGTTGATCGAAGGCCTAAAAGCACAAGTGGTAGAACGAAACACCAATCTTTCGAAGCGTAACACTTAATGGCGTTCTTTAGCGTACGATGCCATCTCTCTATCATACCATTAGCTTGAGGACGGTATGCTGTGGTTCGCATATGATGTATACCGAGTGTTGAAGCCATGTTCAACACTGGTCCCTGTGACTCAACTTAGGGTTAAGGTTATCTTATATTTACAATACTCCTCATTTTCATGTTTTTGAGTACTGAGTTCATTTCAATTCTTATGTTATATTTTTGTCACTCACATTGGAGTTCAACTCAATTTAAGTAACGCTAGAAGCGTCATTGAATTCATTTTGTTTTGTTAGTTATAAGTAAGAACCCTTTTATTTTCTGGGAATCTTTAAGAATTGATATCCTTAGCCCCTGTAAGGAATCAACATTGGTCCTTCGAACAACCTAGCGGAGCCTGGGTTTGGATTGGAATAGTGGACGAAATCTCAAGCGTCATCTGGTCGTGGATAAAAGTCCCCATGATACGATCTATTAAAAATCTATGCTGACTCCCGTTCAAATAGACATCATAATTTACAAGAAAATTTTTATAAATCTTCTCATCATTGCAATACTCCCTTGATTGCTACATGAAAATAATAATGTACATATGTATGTACATCGATGAAAAACCACATTAGTATCAAGACGATTTAACCAAAACGACAGCAACCTATTTAGAACAACAACACACAGTGAGAAAGCTACTATACACGAGAGAGCAGAAGAAGAAGAAGAGTGCGCTGCAAGAAGGTATCGTATGAAACAGAGTGGATTGGTTCAGGTATGTACAGTGAAAACATGCATTTAGTACTTTGATCATTTGGTAAATAACAATAAAAAATTTCGACCTGAAACCAAGATATTCCTTAATTTAATAAAAACAATAATTAAAGATCTTTAAAACTACAAAAAATCGATAAAATATTAAATCAAATACTAACTAAATCGACAAAATAAAATTCTACAAGAAAAACACACAAAAGTACATATACGAAAAAAGTACTAATTTTGCCATCCCTAATTAAAGAAGTTTGGGGAGTTTCTATTTTACCATCACTGACAAAAGAACAAGACAACAAAGTGTAATTGCAAGTGATCGCGACGGACGGGAATCGATAAATAGTTAAAATAATTCGGGAAAAGTGTTTAAAAACTCAGTGTAACTATAAAAAAAACATTAAAAAATCAAATTAAAAAACAATTACAAAGCCATTGGGGTAAAATAAAACGAAAAAGTGAAAAAAAACTATCATAAAAAAAAACCTCATATACATACATACATACATACGTGCACTACACTCCGGTCACCGGTAACATAAGTCCCCTTGACAAAACAAAAACAACATCAATTACAAAAGGGAGAAGGGTGAGTTGGTATATTGAGTTATATTTTGTGTGTGTGGTTTTTTATAATAAAGTGGTTAGGAATAACAAACAAATAAAAACTAATAAAAAACCAAATTACATACATACATACAAAGCAGTGGAAAAAAATCTGAATTCCACTCTGCAGGTACCGGTGTATTACAAAAACAACAAAAGGGAATATATAAAGCGACACCGACTTCAACAAGAAGAGCTGCCAGATCGGTAAAAAATAAAAGTGTTCCGGGATTATTTTTTCATTTCGTGGAATCGAAAAATATGATTTTTTAATAAAAATTAACGCATTTTTTATGCAAATATAAAGTAAATCTTGTCGTGTATTATCGGAAATAAAAACAAATATCGGTAAAAGAATAAACTTGAAGAACAAAGGAAAAAATAATTAATCAAAATAACAAACACTACAAATACAACATAGAGGGACGGAAAAGTGGCAAATACAAAAACAAATAAGAATCCGCAACCTTCGGAGAAATTATTGAAGATCAAGGTCAAAAATAAGAAGAAGAAAAATTACTTATTTTCGAGTGTTTTCCAAAATTGGGAAAAAACATTACGGACCGCATTACCGTATAATAACTGAAGCACTTAATTAGAAACAAAATATGAAAAGTACATGCAATACATAAAAAAGTGGAAGAGTTGCCAATTAGTAAATTGTTTAGCAACATAAACGGGGATACTGTTGTTATGAGAAAATTTCCACATGAAATAAAAAAGATTAAGGAAAATTGTTTTTGTAAAGAAAATAAATACTAATTAACTTCAACAAAATTTTATTGAATCAGGTTGTATTTTGTTACGGACTAACTTTTGCCAAATGACAAAGAAAAAAGATAAAATGTCGGGACGTCGCAAATTTTTTTTTGATTGGAAGCAACTAATATCCTTTTGCGAAAAATTTAAAACAGAGTATGAAAATTTCGACAGCACTGCAGTATTGGAGGTAAATCAATCTGAACTGGAACGGAGATGGAGCAATATATTAGAAAGTTTCGAGCACAGTATGCTTACTGGCGAGGCAGAAGAAACTGTGGAGATGGATGACATTTCGAGTAAGTTCGATGAGGCGACAGAAGAGTACAAAGAGTGTAAGGCGAAAAGTTTGGAAGCAATGCAAGATAAATCCCGACCAAAAGAGCATGAAAGCACTAGAGCGGATGTCACCATGGCTTATCAAGGCGTTTCAAATTTAAAACTTCCCGCGTGTGATATACAACCCTTTGAAGGAGGATATTCAAATTGGCCAGCTTTCAGAGACATTTTTCAAGCTGTGTTTATAAATCATGCAGGATTATCTGAGGCTCAAAAGTTATACCACCTGCGGTGCAAAACAAGAGGTGAAGCACTGCAGATAGTTCAACGCTACGATTTAGTGGATAAGAATTTTATTCTGGCGTGGGAAGCTCTGAAAGATAGATACGAAAATAAGCTTATTCTAGTGCATCAGCAAATGAAGAAATTTTTTGGCATTCAAAACGCACCATGCGAGACTTCGAAATCAATTCGTCAAATTCAAAGCAGCATAAATGATAGTATCTCCATATTCAATTCATACAAAATCAAAACTGAAAATTGGGATCCGATTTTAGTTCATTGGTGTTCTTCTAAATTTCCGGAAGAAACTTTGAGAGCTTGGGAAGATTCGTTGAGCGATCACAAAGAGTTGCCTACCTGGCCACAATTAAATGTTTTTATATCTAAACGAATTGAGATTTTGGAAACAATAACGGATTTTAAAAAACCAAACCAGAAAGACAATTCAAATTCAAAATCGCAAGCTTTTTATTCTCAATCACAAGAGGATAAGAAATATATTTGTAAAAAATGTAAGCAGGATCATGCGCTTAGACACACTGTAAACATTTTAAGGCTTTATCACCTAATGAAAGGTTGAAATACGTCTATGCAAACAAATATTGTGCCAATTGCTTATCTCCGAATCACTTCAAAACTAAATGTTCGAGTACTAATACCTGTGCTAAATGCCATAAAAAACATCATACGATGATTCATTTGGAAAAATCTCATGACAACAATGAAAGTGATAATGCAGCAAATGGAAGTCAACCCTCGACATCAGGATTTCAAAGGTCTGCAAACTACCACCCTGGGAGAATTGATGTTCCGTCTGAATCAGTTCAAACCCATTTTGCTCAAAATAGTGGCACAACAGTGTTGCCAACTGCTCTAGTTGAAATTTTGCATGCGGGAGAACAATTTTTAGTTCGCGCACTATTGGATGGAGGATCTGAAAGGAGTTTTATATCGAAACGAATGCAGCAACAGCTTGGATTACCGATCGAGAGTCATAATACACAGATATCAGGACTAGGCGGAACAATAGTTGGAAATTCACTAGGCAAATGCAATGTCAAAGTCAAAGCAAGGGATTCGGACTTCTCCTTGAAGATTAATGCTATCATCGTGTCAAAGATAGCCCATTTTTTACCAGCAAAAAGAGTGAATGTCAACAGGTTTATTGAACTTTCAGAATTGAATTTAGCAGATCCATATTTTTACAATCCTTCACCAATAGATATGATAATTGGAAGTGATTATTTGCCCTTGATTAATATGGAAGGAGTACGTTTAGATATCGCAAAAGGAATAGAGGCAAGACAGTCGAGATTCGGCTGGTATTTATCAGGTCCCATGCCAGCTGGTGATGTGAACACGTTTGCTACAATAGTGCAAGAATGTGATGATGTGGCCCTCCATGAGCAAATGAAAAAGTTTTGGGAACTTGAAGAGGTGGAAAAATATTCAACGGTCACTGAAAGTGATGTTTACTGTGAAAATTTTTACAAAACAACCACATTTCGTCAGGAAGATGGTCGGTATGTAGTCAGATTACCATTTAGGCCTGAATTCCCTCATGAAATCTTTTTGGGCGCTTCTAAAAACATCGCTGCAGCACAATACATGCGTTTGCAGAAAACCTTAGGAAAGTCACCTGAATTAAAGACAGAATATGGTAAAGTTTTACAAGAGTATATTGAACTCGACCACACGGAGCACGTCATTCATCATGAACAACCATCTGGAAAACAATCGTCATACTTCTTACCTCATCATGCCGTAATCAAACCGGAGAGCACATCAACAAAACTAAGGGTAGTTTTCAATGGCTCAAACAAGACAAAAAGTGGATTTTCGTTAAACCAAGTTCTTTATCCTGGCCCAACTTTATTGGCGGACTTAATGCAGATTATTTTAAAATGGCGGTTCTATGAGTTTGTATTTACTGGCGACATACAAAAAATGTATCGCCAAGTATTGATTCATCCTGATGATAGAAAATATCAACTTATTTTGTTTCGGCCCAATGATAATGAAGAGATGAAGACATACCAGCTCAAGACAGTCACATTTGGAATCAATTGTGCCCCATTCCTGGCATTAAGGACATTGATGCAAATTAGTGACGATTGTAAGGATTCAAACGCAATAATAAGGGATGAACGCAGAAATAATAAGGGATGAAACTTATGTGGACGATGTGTTATCAGGAGGGTACACAATCGAAGAAGCCAAAGGTAAACAAATGGAATTAAAACGAATTCTTACGGCTGCAGCTTTCCCCTTGAAAAAGATGACTGCCAATAACGAGGCTTTACTTCAACAGTTGGCCCGGGAGGATCTTCTTGATGAAGGTTTTTTGAAATTTGATGAGTCCAGCACCATAAAAACTTTAGGAATACGATGGAACGCGAAAACTGATATGTTCTTCTATAATGTTGAAACCATTTGTGGCTCTCCAGTGACAACAAAGAAGCATATATTATCAGTCATTGCTAGGCTGTATGACCCCCTTGGTTGGCTAGGGCCAATAATTATCGTTGCCAAGATCCTGATGCAGAGTTTATGGCAAGAAAAGGTAGATTGGGATGAAGCTGTTCTACCTCACCTATTAGTAATTTGGACAACGTTTATGAAAAATTTGCCGTATATCGAGACTTTAAAAATCCCTAGATGGATAGGATTTTCTCCAGGAAAAGAGGTACAAGTGCATGGATTTTGCGACGCGTCGGAGAAAGCCTATTGCGGTGCAATATACATAAGAGTGGTAAATGTTCAAGGCGAAATAACCAGTCACCTACTGGTATCAAAAACGCGAGTAGCCCCTTTAAAAATCATCACAATACCCAAGTTGGAGTTATGCGGAGCCGTGCTGCTAGCCAAATTGATTAATACTCTCAACATCCGATGCTCATATGAAAAATTTATGTGGACAGATTCTTCCATCGTCTTAGGATGGCTGCAAAAGGAGCCACAAACCCTTAAAACGTTCGAATCAAATAGGATTATGGAAATTAATCGAATTTCTGACATTAAATCTTGGAGACATGTCAAGACCGAAGATAACCCAGCAGACCTAGGAACTAGAGGTTGTACTCCTCAGGAACTCAATCAAAACACATTATGGTGGCATGGGCCTCCATGGCTTCAACAACCAGAAGATCTCTGGCCCAAACCGAGAACATTCGATCCCACGGATCTAGAATCAAAAAGGTCTTCGAATTTCCATCTCAGTGTTAAAAATGAAGATATAACTAGCCATTTTTCATCTCTGAATCGAGCTATTAGAGTAGTAAGTCAAATTTACCGTTTCTTTAGGCGGTGCCGAAAGGAGCCTACCCCTGAGAATGAAGCACTTTCATCTGCAGAAATCATATTTGCAAAGCAAAGGTTAATTGCTTTGGCACAAAAGGTCTATTTTCCTCAAGATTATGAAAAACTGCAAGCAAATATCCCCCTGAGTAAAAAGAGTACAGTTCTGACCTTGTCCCCGTTCCTCGATAAATCTGGTTTAATTCGAGTCGGTGGTAGACTCAATAACACTGGTTTGACCTATGACGAACGACATCCTATATTAATACCAGATAAATCGCATTTCGCATCACTTCTTGTCAAATATGCTCATGAGATCTTGCTACATGCGGAACATCAGATAATGCTGAGAGCCCTAAGACAAGGATTTTACCTTCCAAGGCTTCGAAATGCCATACGAAAATGCATCCGAGGATGTCGGGTTTGCACGATCTATAAACAAAAGTTCCAAAACCAACTTATGTCAGCGCTTCCACCAGAACATGTAACATTTTCTCTGCTTTTCACGTATACAGGAGTAGACTTTGCTGGCCCCTTCAGCATCAAATCATCATCGCTTAGAAATGCCAAATTGCTGAAAGGATATGCTGCAGTGTTCGTATGTTTCTCCACCCGCGCTGTCCACTTGGAGACCTGTTCAGATCTCTCAGCAGAAGCCTTCCTGGCTACATTTGCAAGATTTATCGGAAGACGAGGCCTTCCAAAAACTCTCTTCTCCGATAATGGGCGTAACTTTGTAGGTGCAAATCGCAAGCTTCTCCAAGAACACGCACAGTTTCTCAAAACCTTAGGAGAAAGCTTGGCAGGAAAGTACAGTGCACAAGGGTTCACCTGGACATTTATTCCTCCATATGCTCCGCACATGGGTGGCCTTTGGGAGGCGGCTGTAAAAAGCATGAAGTCGCATTTGAAAAAGGTAGCATTGAAATTGAGCTTTACCTTTGAAGAATTCACAACCCTTTTAGTTCGCATCGAAGCTGTCTTAAATTCAAGACCTTTATGTGCCATCTCCGAAAACGCAGACGAGCTTCTACCGCTGACACCAGGACATTTCTTGCGTGGGGCACCTCTGACAGCTCCTCCTCAGTCCTTAGCAATACTTCCTACGGAATCCCTTTCTTACGTCAACCGTTGGCAGCGATTAAAAATATTGTTGCACATTTTTAGCCGGCGCTGGAAAGCCGAATATGTTACAGAGCTACAGAGACGTCACAAGTGGAAAACGAGTAGAAACAATATAAAGGAAGGTGATTTTGTTATTGTAAAGGAAGATTTACTACCTCCCACAGAATGGTGTCTTGGACGAATTACTAAAGTTTTCCATGGGAAAGACGGAAACGTGAGATTCGCGGAGATCAAAACAGAAAACGGATTAATCGTTCGGGCTATCGTGAAACTTTGCATTCTCCCGAACTCAGCACCCCCCCAATGATAAGCCTAATGATCAATTGTGACGCATGTTTCTCATTGTATGTTTCTGTTCCTTTCTTTTCTTTTCATCCTCAGATATTATGGCAGATTCCAACCCCAAAGCAAGATGTTTTCTCTGTGGACGAAACCATCCGTTAAAATATTGCCTCACCTTTAGGAAGATGTTGTTCGACGAACGCCGTGAAGCTCTAAGAGGACAGTATGTGTGTCTTAATTGTTTCGGTTATGGGCATCAACGTTCATCTTGTCCCTCGGCGAATAGATGCCAAATATGTAAGGCCAACCACCACTCTATGATCCATCGTCCAAGAAGGGAAAGAGGCTCTAGTCGTGAAGACATCCCTTTGTCAGCAGGGCGCGAACCAGCGGCCCCCTTGCCAGTGCAAAGTGCCTATGAGCGAATGCCTTTTTATTGGCTCCTTCGAAATTCTTCTCCCTGAAGGTACCATTAGCGAACGCTTCGTAATTCTCCGTAGTCTACAGATCTATGTGCCTCCAGCTATCCAACGAGAAGATCTTATTCCATTTGCTGAAGGTCGTAAACTAGCTCACCCTGCGCCGCACAAGTACAACCAAGTGGATGGTATCATCGGCCAAGACATGGAAGAGAAACTGATTCGAGGGAAAGTACAGAAAGCTCAGAAGAACCCTAATATTAAAACTCAAGACACCGTGTTTGGTGTTATCTTTCATGGTACTTGGGTACGAAGCAACATACCGTTCCTGAAATCTCTTACCCCCTTGGAACCTCGTACAGATGGCCCTTTCGCTCACTTATTGCAGGCGTCAGCCCCACGTTAAGCCCGGGAGTATGTTGAAGCCGTGTTCAACACTGGTCCCTGTGACTCAACTTAGGGTTAAGGTTATCTTATATTTACAATACTCCTCATTTTCATGTTTTTGAGTACTGAGTTCATTTCAATTCTTATGTTATATTTTTGTCACTCACATTGGAGTTCAACTCAAATTAAGTAACGCTAGAAGCGTCATTGAATTCATTTTGTTTTGTTAGTTATAAGTAAGAACTCAATAAAGCAAGAAGCTTTTAAATCATCTCTTAGAATTTGAACCCCTTTTATTTTCTGGGAATCTTTAAGAATTGATATCCTTAGCCCCTGTAAGGAATCAACACCGAGTGTTTTCGTAAGCTAATTAAAGATGTTTGACTCAAATTGGCGTCCTAAGTCGGTGGTAGTCTGTGGCAACCGTATGAGCAAAAATATCAGGAATCGGAATCGCTACTGGCCATCTAGAGAATCGATCAATGCATGTTAAACAGTATCGATTACCGGCTAGTGGTCCAATAAGATCTAAATTAACGTGTTCGAATCGTTTATCCACTGCACTGTAGTTACTCAAAGGGGTGATCGTATGCTTATTGGTTTTCACTTTTTGACACTGTACACACGCTCTAACAAATCTGGTAAAATCTTTCGTAATATTAGGCCATATGTAACGTTCCACAACCAATTTTCGCCTACCTCTTATGCTTGGATGTGACAGGTTATGCATCTTTCGAATCACAGTCACTCGTTGCGAGGCTGGTACATAGGGTCTAGTATGTCTCCCAACGATATTGCAGTATAGTTGCTTTTAAGAGTCTGGAATGTGAAAAAGTGTCAGTTTAAGTACAGAATCGTTACCTGATCCAAGAATGTATTTCAGCTCGTCGTCGCTTTCTTGCTCTGTTCCCATGGTGGTAAAATCGATTACATCTGTATGTATACTGTTGATTCGTGATAGCCAATCAGCAATATTATTGTCTCTGCCTTTTATGTGTTGGATGTCAGTCGAGTATTGACTAATGAAGTCTAGTTGACGTACACTCCTGGGTGGAGCTTTATCATTTCTTTGTTGAAATACGAACACAAGCGGCTTGTGATCGGTGTATATGGTGAATTCTCTTCCTTCTAAAGCGTATTTAAAATGCTCGACACCTTGGTATACAGCTTCCAGCTCACGGTCGTAGGCGCTGTACTTCAGAAAGACTTTTTGAATAACATACTAATGGCTGAACTTTTCATTGATTACTTCATGAAGTACAGCACCTATAGCTTCGTGAGATGCGTCTACAGTTAAAGTTAGTTTGCTCTTAGGAGACATGTAACTTAACATCGTCGTATTTACTAACTCAGTTTTGCAAAACTCGAAGGATGACAAAGCTTGAAGCGACCAGACAATTTCACTCTTGTCATTTTTCTTATTGCCGACAATACGTTTTTGTAGATCGCTTTGATGTTTGGTGGCGTGTAGTAGAAATGGGCGGTAAAAATTTCTCATTCCGAAAAACCGTTTCAAGTCTTTAGCTATCGCCGGTCTTTCGAAATTTCGAATCGCTTCCACTTTCTTCTCGTTGGGTTTTAAGCCTTCCGCTGTAATGAGATGTCCCAAAAATTCGAGTTCGCTTTTTGCCAGCCTACACTTATCTGCATTTATCGACAAATTTCCTTTTCGCAACCTCTCAAAAACAACCCGTAAGTGTTGTTTGTGCCGTTCTTCGTCCTTAGAAGCTTTTAGGATGTCGTCTATATAGGCAGGTAAAATAGGTAAAATCCAATCCACGAAGTAAGCTGTCGGTGTAGCGCTGGAACGCCTAGGTGGCGTTTCTCAACCCAAACGTCATATAGAGAAACTCATAAAGCCCGAAAGTTGTTGATATCGCCGTTTTCGCTATGTCGGCTGGTTCAATCGGAATTTGGTGATACGCCCGCTGTAAATCAATGGCCGAACATTTTGTTTTACCATGCAAAAGCCCCGTAACATCGTGCAAATATGGTATCGGGTATCGATCGGGCACCGTGCTTGCTTTAAGTGAACGATAATCACCGCATGGTCTCCACTCGTTGCTCTGCTTTCTAACTAAATAAAGAGGGCTTGCCCACTCGCTCTTCGATGGCCTACATATGCCTTTCTGGAGAAGAAATTGAAACTCCTTTTTGGCTGCTTCGAGGCATTCGCTCGCCCGTCGCCTAGGTCGTGCAAACACTGGTGGACCTGTCGCTGTAATGTGATGAGTGGTAGAACTTTCGATTGGATTTTTATTCGAATTTAGGACGGTCAAATCACTATGCTCACTCAGTAGTTTGGAAAACTTATTTTCCATTTTATGTGATACAACTTTAATTGCGGAATTATTCCTTAAATTCCCGTTACATTCCAACATCATCGGACGATCAATAACGTTTCCTCTTTTAATGTCAACAAGCAAATCATATGTTTTTAAAAAATGAGACCCAATAATTGCAGTGTTGATGTCGGCGATGACGAAATCCCATTCAAAACAACGGCGTAAGCCAAGAGATAGTTTTAAACGGCAGTGACCATATGTTTTGATTGGTGATCCATTGGCGGCCTAAAATGTCTCAGTGGAGTGTTTTGTTCGTTTATCGGCTGCGTTAGCAGGAATTACGGACACATTTGCGTAGACGTAGACGGTGTTGATGATCGGCGAACTTAATTTTTGGAGTATCTCTGTTTGGATCTACTGCGGAATCGCCGCTCACCCATTCCTACCAACTGATTAATTTGTTGCTCAATACGTTCGCTGTCGTGAGGGTGGAGATTTGATATTGATGCTACGTGTTGGTAATCAGCCACCTCCAATATTTTATCGGCTAGTTTTGCTAACTCTGCCAGATCGGCATTGGAAGCTTGCAATATTACCCTTGTTTGTGCCGGTAGCCTCTGTAGCCAAAGTGACTTTAAGAAGTCATTATTTATTTTGTCTTTAGCTAGGCCACTTAGTTCGTTTTGTAATTGGGTCGGTCGCTTGTCCCCCAAATCTATTTCGGAGATCAACTTCTGATTGTTTTTTTGTTCGCTGTGGCAATATCGCTCTATAATGCACACTTTCAGATGATTATATTTCCCAACTTCTGGAGGATTTAAGATGGCTTCAGATATTTGGGCAAGAACTCCACTTTCTATTGCCGCGACAACCGTGTTGAGTCTGGATATGTCGTTATTTATACCTGATATACCAAATTGAGCCTCAACCTGGGCAAACCATATGTCTGGTTGCTCAGACCAGAAGGGTGGCACTTTGACTGAAACTCTGTTGCTGACAGTTTCGCTTACAGAATGGGCTTCATTGTTCTCCCTGAGGCCTGGTGGTTTGCAGCTGAAGCGCCTGCCATCTGCATGTGGCGATTGTTTTTTGTTCGTAGTTCATAGCTAACGTCGGGGTCACCAATTTTGGGGTTTAACTCAAGTGCTCACTGACCCGTATGAAAATCAAACGAGAGTATCTTCCATGTGCTTCGACTAAAAACTAAAACCTCCATCTTTTATTTTACGTGCCTATACCGTATATTTTCAAAAGCTTTTATAATTCATATGTGGATGTAATATAGCACTAATACATATAATCAAATTGTATTCACTATAGAATATATTACAATGTTGCATCAAATAGTATGCGTAAAGATACATTTAACGTTCTCAACAATTCAAAGTATAAAATGTAAATTTTGGATTTGATATAAATACGAACCGACAAAGACTAAAGACTTGGAGTGAATCCAGAGAAACCTGAGGTCATGCTTAGTACTGCGAGGACCAAGGTATCAAAGTTTAATCCTCCTCGACTAAAAGGAACTCATACCAAGTACTTGGGCGTGATTCTAGGCCCTAAGCTATCCTGGAAGCGTGACATAGAGCACAGAAAACAACCATTGCGTACTACGCTTGTCGGAAAATGTTCGGAAGACGATGAGCTCTCCGTCCGAAAATGGTGCTATGGATGTATACTATTATATTCAAATCAGTACTCTCCTACGGAACAATACGGAACAATGGTGTGGTGGCCTGTCGCGGGGAAGACGTCCACCATGAAACTGGGCCACAGCAGGGGTAATGAGGACATCTTCAGCTGAAGCCTTTAATGAAATGCTTCATAGTATACCAATTGACCTTCACATAAAAGCTAGTGCGGTCTGGAGCGGCACCGGAATGTGGAAGAGCAACGCATATGGACATGCGAGTATACTACAGACAATTCCAAAAGAACTCAATATACTCATCGATTACTGCACCGCCTCATTGACATTCGATAACCTATTCGATATCAGGTTTCCCAGAAGAATAGAGTGGGATAAAGGGGAACCGCTACCAGGTTTTGACACCATTACATCATTCAACACTGCATCTAAAATCGTTAGTGAATCTAGGAAAAAATTTGTCAAGCTAGGTCGACTTGGATACCAGGATATCAGGCCACAAGCGTCTCTTTGGGAACCAAAGGGCCGACGAACTAGCTATGGCAGGATACTCTTCCACCGAACTCCATATGGTGTCAGACGCAACGTCTATAGTGTCGGTCAAAAAAGTTATTTTCCAGCATTGTCTTCAACGAGCTAAGGCCAAATGGGATAGAATGGAAACATGCCGCATATCCAGAAACACATGGCCGGAATCCAGCTAACATTCAACGGAATAACTGAGTTAGCCATAATGGGGATTGCAGTGCTAACTGGGCACTTGTCAATTGGTAATCACGCAAGACGGCTATATCTTCCATACAATGACCACTGCTGTGCCTGCGAAGACGCAGAGGAGAAGGAGACGGTGGAATATCTCCTCTGCAGTTGTCCGGGTCTAATGAATAGACCCCTAAAACCTATAGGTTGTCCTTTCCTACTCAACCACACTGAGGTACATGAGATAGATCTAGGGGATCTAGTGAGGTAACTCCGATTAACAGGTTGGATATATACACTGTACATTAGACTTTCAATAGTGGTGTGGTATGCAAAACCGAGTCCCAGAACAGTAATTGATGCTAAATAAAGTCGGCTGAGAAAATGTGTTTGAACCAACCATCGGAAAATTTAGTATACTCGCCATCACTTCCGATAACAGAATGAGACTGTTCGATTTTGCCGCGGCGGGAATATGATTGTTAGTAGTAGGAGATTCCATCACAAACACATCGGTAAGGTTACTAGGATATCCCCATAAACGAACGGAATACTAGATTATTAACCTGGTAATTGATGGAAGGCAGTCTACTAGTGTAATGGACGTATTTGTGATTCGAGATGCTAATATCGATTCGGATCACTACCTGGTTACATCAAAGGTTCGCACAAGGTTGGGCAGACCACAGGTCTTAGGAAAACAGACACATAAAACGCTGTACACTGGAAAGCTCCAATTATCAGGGATAGCAACGTCCCATGCATTCCCTTTCCACTCTATGAAAACTGCTGCAGAACCCGTACTTGGTTATGAAAAAGACAAACCATGGTACGATGAGGAGTGTCGCATGGCAAGTTATGAAAAGAACGCTGCACGTTTGGCATTGCTTCAGTCAGTTGCCACGCGAGCCGCAACAGACAAGTACAAGGAGAACGTGAGAGAGGAAACTCGATTGTTTGTTTATTCCGACACTTTTTACCATACCGTATGGCCGATTTATAGGGTTCAATAACTCCAAAAATAGGGGTTTGCACCGATTTTTTGGCACAGATTTACTTTAGCACCTACTATCTGAATTTCACTACCGACAAAAGCTTCCGCGATCAGCTCAACTTTTTCAGATATAGGCCCTGAAAACTTTAACATATAATCGGTCTTATTTTAGGTATTGACTATCAGATCTGGTTGTTATGGACATCATTACAAAGTCCTTTCTAAACTCCCATTCGGGCCCAATTTCAAAATAAGGCTTTTAACCTCATTTTGTTTGATGAAAATTTATGTTTCAAAAAAAATATTATACTTGTTTTTGGTAGATTCCGATAATACACATGACTTTAACCTTTTTTAAGGTATAATACTCACCAATAACTCTCCACAGGGTCGACCAAAGACCGGCCACGCAGAAAGCCACAAACATGCTACACCAAAGCAGCAAAGCCGATGTTGGATCCATCCCATAGGAGAAAATCCCTAAGCCCGGCTGAAGGCCGCTCACGCTGTAAGTTTTGTAACACAAAAGTACTGTAACACAAGAAAATATTTTAGCCCGGCCAATTACCGCCCACGGTGAAAAGATTATAACAACAACGTATGTGATGCTAACGCTGTGTGTTGTTTGCATGTGTTTACTTTGATAGATTGCTCTAACCTTGCATATAGATGTTAACACATCAAAAATTTTTAGGTCAAGGAATTTATGGCACTTGCAAATAATACCACTGTAAATATAGATTGTGTGCTGGAAAATAAAAAAAATTGTGATACACACTGTTTGGCATTATAGGTCTAGGTTATGTTGGAAGGGCGGCAGCCTGCATGTCAGGCTCACTTAGATCTTGTGGTCCATTGAGATACCACAGGGACAAATGGAAAGATTAAATTTTTCTAGTGCCTCTGGTTGAATCAGTTTAATTGCTTCAAAATCTTCAAGAGCTAACGGATGCTAACATCAGCCAGATTTGCTAAATTCCTAGACCAGTGTAGGCTGCCGCCTTCTGGAAAGAGCGGGCTCAGACACAGGTGTACTGGACTCCACCTCATCGTCACCGCAGCTTCTACGAAAGTAATTTCTCAAGATTTTCAGTACCTCTGCGTGTCGTCCAATGGTACAATGACCAGTTATGATAAACACTATAAGTAAGACGCGCGGTCATAATAAAAACAGCAGGGCGTGAGTGCGCTTCAAGACAAGACGGGCCACATAAACATGGAATTTATAACAGTTCCCTATTAGTGACCACGTACCGATAGGGGCAGAAAAGGTACAATTCCTCAAGAAGAGCTTGCAAGTTGCTAGAGGCATGACCATATGTTCAAGTTCTGGGAGACACTACAGTGATGAGGCAATTTGTTCGCAATGGATGGCCTAGGTCCTTAGAAAATACACCAAACCCTACTCTATCGTCAAGTGTTGAACGATCCGTGTAGAAGTTCACGAATCTCCTATGCCCAAGGATTCGACCATTCCATTCTAATCTATCAGGTAAAAGAGTGTGATGCTTATTGTCAAAGAGTGGTTCGGCCAAGGTGTAATCGACAATAGCTAGAAGGTGAGGTATTGTGTTGAGAATGGCAATATGTAATCCACTTTCTGACCAGAGTGGCACGTAGCAGAAGCCGTGTCATTCCGCCTAGCTACAATGTCCAGTGGATTTAAATATAGATTGCTATTTAGTGCATCAGTCGGTGTCGTTCTCAATTCACCAGCGACACACATACCAGGCATTCATCGAACTTTATCCAGCATCGCGCATTAGCTGGATTTCCGTAGGGCCGTCCAATAGACGATAACTCCGTACAGCATTTTCGAACTTACTACTACCGTATACATCCAGTGTATACGCGAGTTCAGGCGCCACCGTTATGCTATTGCCCTTTTACATATATATATATTGCGCTATATTTGCAGCTGTCCTGAATATTCAGTTTGGAGATTAACTTTCTGTTGAGTAAAATAACTAAGTATTTTGCGCTTTCAGAGAAGGGAATTTCAATAACCCTAGGGAAACAGCTACAACATGTTGTACCTTATACCTCCTGCTAAAAGGAACTAGTTTCGTCTTGGCTAGATTCACCACTGTTGCTTAGAAGCTTCCCTTTAACCGCTAATGCCACGTTCGCTGCGTAGGCAACTGCGTTAACACCCAATCTCCTTCAGAGGTAGCAGCATATTGTTCATTGAGACATTTCATAGCATAAGCGACGAAATGTGGCCTTGAGGACTGCCTCTGCTATCAAATCTATAGAGGTCCGTTGACCATAAAGTGGCCACAGGGCGTCTCTCTGTAAGAAGGTTGTGGAAAAACAACCTAATATTGCTGTCTCTACCTCTAGAGCCGTGATTGCCGCAGTTATTGCGACTGGATTAACATTGTTAAAGGCTCCTTCTATATCTAAGAAAGCTACCATGGTATATTATTTCACAGCGAGAAAATCTTCTATAAAGCTAACCAGATCATGAAGAGCGGTTTCGGCAGACCTACCCTTGGTCATCAATGTTGGTCCTAAAATAACTATCGAGTAATCTCTCAAGGTTTTAAAGAGAAATGGCGAGAGACTAATCGTGCGGAATTCTTAGTTCCCGCATGGGATGGTTTCCATACTTTAGGAATAAAGACAACATTAGTTTATCTCCATTTCTAAGGTACATAGGCCTGCTTAGTACCAATGATTACTACCAATGATTCCTTCATAGGGAAGTTTCCAGACGTATGTTCCGGGCAATGGCTTTATCGGAACTGTCCGTTAGTTAGCTAGAGTAAAACGAATGAACATCCTGATTGGTTATTTGATCACCGATGCATCTCCAGTTATATAGGTGACCT
Organism: Phaonia tiefii; assembly: GCA_963931995.1. Classification (NCBI taxonomy): domain Eukaryota; kingdom Metazoa; phylum Arthropoda; class Insecta; order Diptera; family Muscidae; genus Phaonia; species Phaonia tiefii. Next base: position 109,601,153 of record OZ008368.1, on the reverse strand, counting down.
TATCACTGAAGATCCTCGATCTACAAAACAAGCTCCTTTCTCCTTTGAAGATGGATGGGCCAACAATACTGGCCAACGTCGGATTAAGAATAAGGTAACATTAATCCAGTTTCGATACACTGCATTCTAGTCAGCGTCTGATCCATAATCGGCAACCGAAACATAATCATCCTGGCAGTAGATAATATATATCACTACGGGGGGCTGGGGTTGCCTTCCATCATCTTTATTTTGGCAATGAGAATACAAGATGGGAATGGGAAACATGAAATCCCCTTACTTATTGAGAACACATGCAAACGTTATAATGACGACGATTTACGGAGATGCACTTGGAATGTTAGAACACTATACAGATCCGGTGCCACTAACCAATTGACAGATATCCACGAGATTATATTAATGCTATCCAGGAGTTGCGACGGACAGGTCACGGTTGTAAAGGGAAAAATAAACGTTACATATACTGCAGCTGTCCTGAGAAAAACAGAGAATTTGTTTGAGGTTTTGTAGTTGGCAAAAAACTGCAACATCTGGTCTCAAGACGTAACCCCGTGAGTGAACGTATAACAACCAGCCGCATAAAAACGACGTACTTTAACATATAGCTAATTTATGCACACGGCCCGACAGAGGAAAAGAACGATGACGTTTTCTATAAGCACCTAGCGGTGACATATGACAGCTACCCTGTCAAAGACATTAATATTCTTCTAGGCGACTTATTTCTCTTGCGCTGGGTAGTCATCTAGACGTGATGCAGAGGCTTAAGTCTACATATAGTGGCCATGCTGGAGGGAGCACTTTTTTCCTGCACGGAACTCCCATAGGGCCAGCCATGCAAGAAGGGTACTAGTACACGGACTAAGAACTACCCTTCCCAAGCTGATAGCGTCTGTCTATCCCTTAATAGGGCGGCTACCAGTCAAAATCCACAAGCGTCTGTCCTATATTAGGCGGCTCCCTGGTCTACGTCTATCCTATAGTAGGCGGTAGTTCTTTTTGGTCCTTGTTAGTCATGTCCCTACCTGGATCTGCACTTTTAAGATCAAGGTGAAGGAGTTGTGACGAGGATCTGAACGGCCAACAAGTGTTTTAAAGAAACGGGTCGCTCCCCTCCAAATCCAGGGCACAGTTCGGTTGAAATTTAGTTGCATAGCGTGCGCAAGCCGTCACTGCGCATGATGATCCAACCCCTTACGGCACACTCGCGGGATCAAAATGTCACTTTCAAGATGAAAACATGCCGAAACAATTCCTCGATGGGGCTGGGCAGCCCATCAGAAGACAATCTCTCGGCATCCAGTCAGGATACCGAAGCCGGCCCAAAGAGCGCGCTGAATGTCGTAAAACACGTTCCCCCGCATAAACAATCAACAGCTATGGGAACAAAATTAAACCAGTCCGTCAAGTCAGATGCGACTGTCTCTAAAAAACCAGGACGCTGATGTCCTGCTGATGCTCGGTGGTCACTGTACCAAAAGGTGATGTTAATGAAGAACACGCTCTGACAAACAACGGCTCCCCGTTACTACATTACCACTCTATCGAGATTCATCGAGGCTATAGGGTGAGTAAATGCATGCACGAGTTCTTGAAGGATTTCCTGAAGAAGTTTATCGCTACTGTGAGCGACGCCTGGAATGATATAAGCCTGAAACTGATCTTCTGAGGGCTCGTGCACGGATTTGGTTACCCAAACTGAAGGCTGAGGGTCGTCGGCCCATGGACTGCTTACGAGTCATGGTGGAGAGTGCTGTGGGAAATATCCATCCACTGAACACCATCATTATAGGCTGCGAGGCCAATGCGAGACACGTCATATGGGGCAGCTCTGAAATTAACGAACGAGGTAAGTCTGTTTTAGACCATATTAATACTAACAACATTGCAATTTGCAACACAGGTACTAACCCATCTTTTGTCTTCCCGCATTCCGATAAAGTTGCTGGATCACCAGACGTGATTGACCTTACCCTGATGTCACTTAATAGAATAGTAGAGATAGAAAACTGAGCAGTCTCCGGAGAGAAATTCTTATCGGACCCCAATTGGATATTGTTTTTTCTGCGAAACCGACTTCAATCAGATGAGAGAACTGATTGGGACAAGTTCAACAGGATTCTGAAAATTAAGCTTCCAACTTCCGCGTAAAACATTAATTCCACTTCGCACGTATTAAAAGCCGCATGAAAGTTGGAGGAATCCATGGATACTACATTCAAAGTGTCATGTCACGCTCAAATAAAACGTACAACGCTAAGAAAAGAATCTCCCAAAGCTTTCAATGTAAGCTTTATAAGTGGATACTGGCAATAGCCACTACAGAATACAACCCTGATCAAAGGAATGTGGATCGATGGAGAAATCTCCGGGTCCAGATGGTATTATACCAAAATCCTGCAAACCGCGAGGTTTATAATTAATCTTGCCTGACTCTGAACTACTTACGAAGAGTTGGGACCAGGTTAGAGTGGATTTCATTCCCAAGGCGGGAAGACGGAGTCATGAGAGCGCAGAGGATTTCAGACCGATCAGTCTCATCGTTTCTTCTGAAAACGCTTTAAAGACTAATTAACGCATATATCAGCACGCAAATGGATGGATCGAACAAAATGTCATGCAATCATCATGCATATCTAAAAGGCCGCTCAACCGATACATCCCTGCACGAAGTCGTCAGAACTAGAGAGAGGTCCTTAGAACACAAACAATATACCCTCGCGATCTTCTTTGATATAGAGGGCGCATTCAATAATGTGAGCTCAGCGGCTTTAGGAGAATCACTTGAAGATCTAGTCGTGGAAACATGCATCAAGGGTTACTATCTAACCAATATGGTAAAAATAAATAAATGGTTTCCCATTCCATCCCATGAATGGAAAGGGGAGAGCTTCTCACAATCACTGAGCTTTGGGCTTTCCAGTTTTCACTCACTGATTGGGACCTACAGTTTTACACCGATTCCGAACGGTATTTTGAGATCCTTTTTCATGGCTAAATACACGATAGTGCTGCCGTCACTCTGCGAGGAGACCGCCGCCGAAAGAATTTTTTTTAAGGTGGTCAGAGCATGGTTCTAACCCATGATCTCAAGTACAAGAGGCGCGCACACTAACCATTGCACCACCGACAGTAACAGCGAGTAACTCGCGATCAACAAAATAGTACTAAAACTGGACAATTGAGGATCAAACTCGTGAGGTATGCGGCTGACGTGGTAATAATGGTATCTGGTTTGTTCCCATCAGTGTTCAGCGAAATCATGAATGGGGCCTTGAAATCACTTAATGACTGGGACTTGGAGTGAATCCAGAGAAACCTGAAGTCATGCTTAGTACAACGAGGACCAAGATATCAAAGTTTAATCCTCCTCGACTAAAAGGAACTCACAACAAGTACTTGGGCGTGATTCTAGACCCTAAACTATCCCGCAAGCGTAACATAGAGCACCGAGCACAGAATACAACCATTGCGTAGTACGCTTGTCGGGAAATGTTCGGAAGACGATGAGCTTTCCGTCCGAAAATGGTGCTATGGATGTATAATAGTGTATTCAAATCAGTACTCTCCTACGGAACAATGGTGTGGTGGCCTGTCGCAAGGAAGACGTCCACCATGAAACTGGGCCACAGCAGGGGTATTGAGGACACCTTCAGCTGAAGCCTTTAATGAAATGCTTCATAATATGCCAATTGACCTTCACATAAAAGCTAGTGCGGTCTGGAGCGCCACCGGAATGTGGAAGAGCAACGCATATGGACATGCGAGTATACTACAGACAATTCCAAAAGAACTCAATATAATCATCGATTACTGCACCGCCTCATTGACATTCGATAACCTATTCGATATCAGGTTTCCCAGAAGAATAGAGTGGGATAAAGGGGAACCGCTACCAGGTTTTGACACCATTACATCATTCAAGACTGCATCTAAAACCGATTAACAGGTTGGATATAAACACTGTACATTAGACTTTCAATAGTGATGTGGTATGCAAAACGGAGTCCCAGAACAGTAATTGATGCTAAATAAAGTCGGCTGAGAAAATGTGTTTGAACCAACCATCGGTAAATTTAGTATACTCGCCATCACTTCCGATAACAGAATGAGACTGTTCGATTTTGCCGCGGCGGGAATATGATTGTTAGTAGTAGGAGATTCCATCAAAAACACATCGGTAAGGTTACTTTGATATCCCCATAAACGAACGGAATACTAGATTATTAACCTGGTAATTGATGGAAGGCAGTCTACTAGTGTAATGGACGTATTTGTGATTCGAGATGCTAATATTGATTCGGATCACTACCTGGTTACATCAAAGGTTCGCACAAGGTTGGGCAGACCACAGGTCTTAGGAAAACAGACACATAAAACGCTGTACACTGGAAAGCTCCAATTATCAGGGATAGCAACGTCCCATTCATTCCCTTTCCACTCTATGAAAACTGCTGCAGAACCCGTACTTGGTTATGAAAAAGACAAACCATGGTACGATGAGGAGTGTAGCATGGCAAGTTATGAAAAGAACGCTGCACGTTTGGCATTGCTTCAGTCAGTTGCCACGCGAGCCGCAACAGACAAGTACAAGGAGAACGTGAGAGAGGAAACTCGATTGTTTGTTTATTCCGACACTTTTTACCATACCGTATGGCCGATTTATAGGGTTCAATAACTCCAAAAATAGGGTTTGCACCGATTTTTTGGCACAGATTTACTTTAGCACCTACTATCTGAATTTCACTACCGACAAAAGCTTCCGCGATCAGCTCAACTTTTTCAGATATAGGCCCTGAAAACTTTAACATATAATCGGTCTTATTTTAGGTATTGACTATCAGATCTGGTTGGTATGGACATCATTACAAAGTCCTTTCTAAACTCCCATTCGGGCCCAATTTCAAAATAATTTTTTTAACCTAATTTTGTTTGATGAAAATTTATGTGTCAAAAAAAATATTATACTTGTTTTTGGTAGATTCCGATAATAGACAAGACTTTAACCTTTTTTAAGGTATAATACTCACCAATAACTCTCCACAGGGTCGACCAAAGACCGGCCACGCAGAAAGCCACAAACATGCTACACCAAAGCAGCAAAGCCGATGTTGGATCCACCCCATAGGAGAAAATCCCTAAGCCCGGCTGAAGGCCGCTCACGCTGTAAGTTTTGTAACATAAAAGTACTGTAACACAAGACAATATTTTAGCCCGGCCAATTACCGCCCACGGTGAAAAGATTATAACAACAACGTATGTGATGCTAACGCTGTGTGTTGTTTGCATGTGTTCACTTTGATAGATTGCTCTAACCTTGCATATAGATGTTAACACATCAAAAATTTTTAGGTCAAGGAATTTATGGCACTTGCAAATAATACCACTGTAAATATAGATTGTGTGCTGGAAAATAAAAAAAAATTGTGATACACACTGTTTGGCATTATAGGTCTAGGTTATGTTGGAAGGGCGGCAGCCTGCATGTCAGGCTCACTTAGATCTTGTGGTCCATTGAGATACCACAGGGACAAATGGAAAGATTAAATTTTTCTAGTGCCTCTGGTTGAATCAGTTTAATTGCTTCAAAATCTTCAAGAGCTAACGGATGCTAACATCAGCCAGATTTGCTAAATTCCTAGACCAGTGTAGGCTGCCGCCTTCTGGAAAGAGCGGGCTCAGACACAGGTGTACTGGACTCCACCTCATCGTCACCGCAGCTTCTACGAAAGTAATTTCTCAAGATTTTCAGCACCTCTGCGTGTCGTCCAATGGTACAATGACCAGTTATGATAAAAACTATAAGTAAGACGCGCGGTCATAATAACAACAGCAGGGCGTGAGTGCGCTTCAAGACAAGACGGGCCACATAAACATGGAATTTATAACAGTTCCCTATTAGTGACCACGTACCGATAGGGGCAGAAAAGGTACAATTCCTCAAGAAGAGCTTGCAAGTTGCTAGAGGCATGACCATATGTTCAAGTTCTGGGAGACACTACAGTGATGAGGCAATTTGTTCGCAATGGATGGCCTAGGTCCTTAGAAAATACACCAAACCCTACTCTATCGTCAAGTGTTGAACGATCCGTGTAGAAGTTCACGAATCTCCTATGCCCAAGGATTCGACCATTCCATTCTAATCTATCAGGTAAAAGAGTGTGATGCTTATTGTCAAAGAGTGGTTCGGCCAAGGTGTAATCGACAATAGCTAGAAGGTGAGGTATTGTGTTGAGAATGGCAATATGTAATCCACTTTCTGACCACAGTGGCACGTAGCAGAAGCCGTGTCATTCCGCCTAGCTACAATGTCCAGTGGATTTAAATATAGATTGCTGTTTAGTGCATCAGTCGGTGTCGTTCTCAATTCACCAGTGACACACATACCAGGCATTCATCGAACTTTATCCAGCATCGCGCATTAGCTGGATTTCCGTAGGGCCGTCCAATAGACGATAACTCCGTACAGCATTATCGAACTTACTACTACCGTATACATCCAGTGTATACGCGAGTTCAGGCGCCACCGTTATGCTATTGCCCTTTTACATATATATATATTGCGCTATATTTGCAGCTGTCCTGAATATTCAGTTTGGAGATTAACTTCCTGTTGAGTAAAATAACTAAGTATTTTGCGCTTTCAGAGAAGGGAATTTCAATAACCCTAGGGAAACAGCTACAACATGTTGTACCTTATACCTCCTGCTAAAAGGAACTAGTTTCGTCTTGGCTAGATTCACCACTGTTGCTTAGAAGCTTCCCTTTAACCGCTAATGCCACGTTCGCTGCGTAGGCAACTGCGTTAACACCCAATCTCCTTCAGAGGAAGCAGCATATTGTTCATTGAGACATTTCATAGCATAAGCGACGAAATGTGGCCTTGAGGACTGCCTCTGCTATCAAATCTATAGAGGTCCGTTGACCATAAAGTGGCCACAGGGCGTCTCTCTGTAAGAAGGTTGTGGAAAAACAACCTAATATTGCTGTCTCTACCTCTAGAGCCGTGATTGCCGCAGTTATTGCGACTGGATTAACATTGTTAAAGGCTCCTTCTATATCTAAGAAAGCTACCATGGTATATTATTTCACAGCGAGAAAATCTTCTATAAAGCTAACCAGATCATGAAGAGCGGTTTCGGCAGACCTACCCTTGGTTATCAATGTTGGTCCTAAAATAACTATCGAGTAATCTCTCAAGGTTTTAAAGAGAAATGGCGAGAGACTAATCGTGCGGAATTCTTAGTTCCCGCATGGGATGGTTTCCATACTTTAGGAATAAAGACAACATTAGTTTATCTCCATTTCTAAGGTACATAGGCCTGCTTAGTACCAATGATTACTACCAATGATTCCTTCATAGGGAAGTTTCCAGACGTATGTTCCGGGCAATGGCTTTATCGGAACTGTCCGTTAGTTAGCTAGAGTAAAACGAATGAACATCCTGATTGGTTATTTGATCACCGATGCATCTCCAGTTATATAGGTGACCTTATCACTGAAGATCCTCGATCTACAAAACAAGCTCCTTTCTCCTTTGAAGATGGATGGGCCAACAATACTGGCCAACGTCGGATTAAGAATAAGGTAACAATTAATGGAAGGGTTGCCTTCCATCATCTTTATTTTGGCAATGAGAATACAAGATGGGAATGGGAAACATGAAATCCCCTTACTTATTGACAACACATGCAAACGTTATAATGACGACGATTTACGGAGATGCACTTGGAATGATAGAACACTATACAGATCCGGTGCCACTAACCAATTGACAGATATCCTCGAGATTATATTAATGCTATCCAGGAGTTGCGACGGACAGGTCACGGTTGTAAAGGGAAAAATAAATGTTACATATACTGCAGCTGTCCTGAGAAAAACAGTGAATTTGTTTGAGGTTTTGTAGTTGGCAAAAAACTGCAACATCTGGTCTCAAGACGTAACCCCGTGAGTGAACGTATAACAACCAGCCGCATAAAAACGACGTACTTTAACATATAGCTAATTTATGCACACGGCCCGACAGAGGAAAAGAACGATGACGTTTTCTATAAGCACCTAGCGGTGACATATGACAGCTACCCTGTCAAAGACATTAATATTCTTCTAGGCGACTTATTTCTCTTGCGCTGGGTAGTCATCTAGACGTGATGCAGAGGCTTAAGTCTACATATAGTGGCCATGCTGGAGGGAGCACTTTTTTCCTGCACGGAACTCCCATAGGGCCACCCATGCAAGAAGGGCACTAGTACACGGACTAAGAACTACCCTTCCCAAGCTGATAGCGTCTGTCTATCCCTTAATAGGGCGGCTACCAGTCAAAATCCACAAGCGTCTGTCCTATATTAGGCGGCTCCCTGGTCTACGTCTATCCTATAGTAGGCGGCAGTTCTTTTTGGTCCTTGTTAGTCATGTCCCTACCTGGATCTGCACTTTTAAGATCAAGGTGAAGGAGTTGTGACGAGGATCTGAACGGCCAACAAGTGTTTTAAAGAAACGGGTCGCTCCCCTCCAAATCCAGGGCACAGTTCGGTTGAAATTTAGTTGCATAGCGTGCGCAAGCCGTCACTGCGCATGATGATCCAACCCCTTACGGCACACTCGCGGGATCAAAATGTCACTTTCAAGATGAAAACATGCCGAAACAATTCCTCGATGGGGCTGGGCAGCCCATCAGAAGACAATCTCTCGGCATCCAGTCAGGATACCGAAGCCGGCCCAAAGAGCGCGCTGAATGTCTTAAAACACGTTCCCCCGCATAAACAATCAACAGCTATGGGAACAAAATTAAACCAGTCCGTCAAGTCAGATGCGACTGTCTCTAAAAAACCAGGACGCTGATGTCCTGCTGATGCTCGGTGGTCACTGCACCAAAAGGTGATGTTAATGAAGAACACGCTCTGACAAACAACGGCTCCCCGTTACTACATTACCACTCTATCGAGATTCATCGAGGCTATAGGGTGAGTAAATGCATGCACGAGTTCTTGAAGGATTTCCTGAAGAAGTTTATCGCTACTGTGAGCGACGCCTGGAATGATATAAGCCTGAAACTGATCTTCTGAGGGCTCGTGCACGGATTTGGTTACCCAAACTGAAGGCTGAGGGTCGTCGGCCCATGGACTGCTTACGAGTCATGGTGGAGAGTGCTGTGGGAAATATCCATCCACTGAACACCATCATTATAGGCTGCGAGGCCAATGCGAGACACGTCATATGGGGCAGCTCTGAAATTAACGAACGAGGTAAGTCTGTTTTAGACCATATTAATACTAACAACCTTGCAATTTGCAACACAGGTACTAACCCATCTTTTGTCTTCCCGCATTCCGATAACGTTGCTGGATCACCAGACATGATTGACCTTACCCTGATGTCACTTAATAGAATAGTAGAGATAGAAAACTGAGCAGTCTCCGGAGAGAAATTCTTATCGGACCCCAATTGGATATTGTTTTTTCTGCGAAACCGACTTCAATCAGATGAGAGAACTGATTGGGACAAGTTCAACAGGATTCTGAAAATTAAGCTTCCAACTTCCGCGTAAAACATTAATTCCACTTCGCACGTATTAAAAGCCGCATGAAAGTTGGAGGAATCCATGGATACTACATTCAAAGTGTCATGTCACGCTCAAATAAAACGTACAACGCTAAGAAAAGAATCTCCCAAAGCTTTCAATGTAAGCTTTATAAGTGGATACTGGCAATAGCCACTACAGAATACAACCCTGATCAAAGGAATGTGGATCGATGGAGAAATCTCCAGGTCCAGATGGTATTATACCAAAATCCTGCAAACCGCGAGGTTTATAATTAATCTTGCCTGACTCTGAACTACTTACGAAGAGTTGGGACCAGGTTAGAGTGGATTTCATTCCCAAGGCGGGAAGACGGAGTCATGAGAGCGCAGAGGATTTCAGACCGATCAGTCTCATCGTTTCTTCTGAAAACGCTTTAAAGACTAATTAACGCATATATCAGCACGCAAATGGATGGATCGAACAAAATGTCATGCAATCATCATGCATATCTAAAAGGCCGCTCAACCGATACATCCCTGCACGAAGTCGTCAGAACTAGAGAGAGGTCCTTAGAACACAAACAATATACCCTCGCGATCTTCTTTGATATAGAGGGCGCATTCAGTAATGTGAGCTCAGCGGCTTTAGGAGAATCACTTGAAGATCTAGTCGTGGAAACATGCATCAAGGGTTACTATCTAACCAATATGGTAAAAATAAATAAATGGTTTCCCATAACATCCCATGAATGGAAAGGGGAGAGCTTCTCACAATCACTGAGCTTTGGGCTTTCCAGTTTTCACTCACTGATTGGGACCTACAGTTTTACACCGATTCCGAACGGTATTTTGAGATCCTTTTTCATGGCCAAATCCACGATAGTGCTGCTGTCACTATGCGAGGAGACCGCCGCCGAAAGAATTTTTTTTAAGGTGGTCAGAGCATGGTTCTAACCCATGATCTCAAGTACAAGAGGCGCGCACACTAACCATTGCACCACCGACAGTAACAGCGAGTAACTCGCGATCAACAAAATATTACTAAAACTGGACAATATGAGGATCAAACTCGTGAGGTATGCGGCTGACGTGGTAATAATGATATCTGGTTTGTTCCCATCCGTGTTCAGCGAAATCATGAATGGGGCCTTGAAATCACTTAATGACTGGGCCACTGGGACTTGGAGTGAATCCAGAGAAACCTGAAGTCATGCTTAGTACAACGAGGACCAAGATATCGAAGTTTAATCCTCCTCGACTAAAAGGAACTCACAACAAGTACTTGGGCGTGATTCTAGACCCTAAACTATCCCGCAAGCGTAACATAGAGCACCGAGCACAGAATACAACCATTGCGTAGTACGCTTGTCGGAAAATGTTCGGAAGACGATGAGCTTTCCGTCCGAAAATGGTGCTATGGATGTATAATAGTGTATTCAAATCAGTACTCTCCTACGGAACAATGGTGTGGTGGCCTGTCGCGGGGAAGACGTCCACCATGAAACTGGGCCACAGCAGGGGTATTGAGGACACCTTCAGCTGAAGCCTTTAATGAAATGCTTCATAATATGCCAATTGACCTTCACATAAAAGCTAGTGCGGTCTGGAGCGCCACCGGAATGTGGAAGAGCAACGCATATGGACATGCGAGTATACTACAGACAATTCCAAAAGAACTGAATATAATCATCGATTACTGCACCGCCTCATTGACATTCGATAACCTATTCGATATCAGGTTTCCCAGAAGAATAGAGTGGGATAAAGGGGAACCGCTACCAGGTTTTGACACCATTACATCATTCAAGACTGCATCTAAAATCGTTAGTGAATCTAGGAAAAAATTTGTCAAGCTAGGTCGACTTGGATACCAGGATATCAGGCCACAAGCGTCTCTTTGGGAACCAAAGGGCAGACGAACTAGCTATGGCAGGATACTCTTCCACCGAACTCCATATGGTGTCAGACGCAACGTCTATAGTGTCGGTCAAAAAAGTTATTTTCCAGCATTGTCTTCAACGAGCTAAGGCCAAATGGGATAGAATGGAAACATGCCGCATATCCAGAAACACATGGCCGGAATCCAGCTAACATTCAACGGAATAACTGATTCAGCCATAATGGGGATTGCAGTGCTAACTGGGCACTTGTCAATTGGTAATCACGCAAGACGGCTATATCTTCCATACAATGACCACTGCTGTGCCTGCGAAGACGCAGAGGAGAAGGAGACGGTGGAATATCTCCTCTGCAGTTGTCCGGTTCTAATGAATAGACCCCTAAAACCTATAGGTTGTCCTTTCCTACTCAACCACACTGAGGTACATGAGATAGATCTAGGGGATCTAGTGAGGTAACTCCGATTAACAGGTTGGATATATACACTGTACATTAGACTTTCAATAGTGGTGTGGTATGCAAAACCGAGTCCCAGAACAGTAATTGATGCTAAATAAAGTCGGCTGAGAAAATGTGTTTGAACCAACCATCGGAAAATTTAGTATACTCGCCATCACTTCCGATAACAGAATGAGACTGTTCGATTTTGCCGCGGCGGGAATATGATTGTTAGTAGTAGGAGATTCCATCACAAACACATCGGTAAGGTTACTTGGATATCCCCATAAAAGAACGGAATACTAGATTATTAACCTGGTAATTGATGGAAGGCAGTCTACTAGTGTAATGGACGTATTTGTGATTCGAGATGCTAATATCGATTCGGATCACTACCTGGTTACATCAAAGGTTCGCACAAGGTTGGGCAGACCACAGGTCTTAGGAAAACAGACACATAAAACGCTGTACACTGGAAAGCTCCAATTATCAGGGATAGCAACGTCCCATGCATTCCCTTTCCACTCTATGAAAACTGCTGCAGAACCCGTACTTGGTTATGAAAAAGACAAACCATGGTACGATGAGGAGTGTCGCATGGCAAGTTATGAAAAGAACGCTGCACGTTTGGCATTGCTTCAGTCAGTTGCCACGCGAGCCGCAACAGACAAGTACAAGGAGAACGTGAGAGAGGAAACTCGATTGTTTGTTTATTCCGACACTTTTTACCATACCGTATGGCCGATTTATAGGGTTCAATAACTCCAAAAATAGGGGTTTGCACCGATTTTTTGGCACAGATTTACTTTAGCACCTACTATCTGAATTTCACTACCGACAAAAGCTTCCGCGATCAGCTCAACTTTTTCAGATATAGGCCCTGAAAACTTTAACATATAATCGGTCTTATTTTAGGTATTGACTATCAGATCTGGTTGTTATGGACATCATTACAAAGTCCTTTCTAAACTCCCATTCGGGCCCAATTTCAAAATAAGGCTTTTAACCTCATTTTGTTTGATGAAAATTTATGTTTCAAAAAAAATATTATACTTGTTTTTGGTAGATTCCGATAATAGACATGACTTTAACCTTTTTTAAGGTATAATACTCACCAATAACTCTCCACAGGGTCGACCAAAGACCGGCCACGCAGAAAGCCACAAACATGCTACACCAAAGCAGCAAAGCCGATGTTGGATCCATCCCATAGGAGAAAATCCCTAAGCCCGGCTGAAGGCCGCTCACGCTGTAAGTTTTGTAACACAAAAGTACTGTAACACAAGAAAATATTTTAGCCCGGCCAATTACCGCCCACGGTGAAAAGATTATAACAACAACGTATGTGATGCTAACGCTGTGTGTTGTTTGCATGTGTTCACTTTGATAGATTGCTCTAACCTTACATATAGATGTTAACACATCAAAAATTTTTAGGTCAAGGAATTTATGGCACTTGCAAATAATACCACTGTAAATATAGATTGTGTGCTGGAAAATAAAAAAAAATTGTGATACACACTGTTTGGCATTATAGGTCTAGGTTATGTTGGAAGGGCGGCAGCCTGCATGTCAGGCTCACTTAGATCTTGTGGTCCATTGAGATACCACAGGGACAAATGGAAAGATTAAATTTTTCTAGTGCCTCTGGTTGAATCAGTTTAATTGCTTCAAAATCTTCAAGAGCTAACGGATGCTAACATCAGCCAGATTTGCTAAATTCCTAGACCAGTGTAGGCTGCCGCCTTCTGGAAAGAGCGGGCTCAGACACAGGTGTACTGGACTCCACCTCATCGTCACCGCAGCTTCTACGAAAGTAATTTCTCAAGATTTTCAGCACCTCTGCGTGTCGTCCAATGGTACAATGACCAGTTATGATAAAAACTATAAGTAAGACGCGCGGTCATAATAACAACAGCAGGGCGTGAGTGCGCTTCAAGACAAGACGGGCCACATAAACATGGAATTTATAACAGTTCCCTATTAGTGACCACGTACCGATAGGGGCAGAAAAGGTACAATTCCTCAAGAAGAGCTTGCAAGTTGCTAGAGGCATGACCATATGTTCAAGTTCTGGGAGACACTACAGTGATGAGGCAATTTGTTCGCAATGGATGGCCTAGGTCCTTAGAAAATACACCAAACCCTACTCTATCGTCAAGTGTTGAACGATCCGTGTAGAAGTTCACGAATCTCCTATGCCCAAGGATTCGACCATTCCATTCTAATCTATCAGGTAAAAGAGTGTGATGCTTATTGTCAAAGAGTGGTTCGGCCAAGGTGTAATCGACAATAGCTAGAAGGTGAGGTATTGTGTTGAGAATGGCAATATGTAATCCACTTTCTGACCAGAGTGGCACGTAGCAGAAGCCGTGTCATTCCGCCTAGCTACAATGTCCAGTGGATTTAAATATAGATTGCTATTTAGTGCATCAGTCGGTGTCGTTCTCAATTCACCAGCGACACACATACCAGGCATTCATCGAACTTTATCCAGCATCGCGCATTAGCTGGATTTCCGTAGGGCCGTCCAATAGACGATAACTCCGTACAGCATTATCGAACTTACTACTACCGTATACATCCAGTGTATACGCGAGTTCAGGCGCCACCGTTATGCTATTGCCCTTTTACATATATATATATTGCGCTATATTTGCAGCTGTCCTGAATATTCAGTTTGGAGATTAACTTTCTGTTGAGTAAAATAACTAAGTATTTTGCGCTTTCAGAGAAGGGAATTTCAATAACCCTAGGGAAACAGCTACAACATGTTGTACCTTATACCTCCTGCTAAAAGGAACTAGTTTCGTCTTGGCTAGATTCACCACTGTTGCTTAGAAGCTTCCCTTTAACCGCTAATGCCACGTTCGCTGCGTAGGCAACTGCGCTAACACCCAATCTCCTTCAGAGGAAGCAGCATATTGTTCATTGAGACATTTCATAGCATAAGCGACGAAATGTGGCCTTGAGGACTGCCTCTGCTATCAAATCTATAGAGGTCCGTTGACCATAAAGTGGCCACAGGGCGTCTCTCTGAGAAAATCTTCTATAAAGCTAACCAGATCATGAAGAGCGGTTTCGGCAGACCTACCCTTGGTTATCAATGTTGGTCCTAAAATAACTATCGAGTAATCTCTCAAGGTTTTAAAGAGAAATGGCGAGAGACTAATCGTGCGGAATTCTTAGTTCCCGCATGGGATGGTTTCCATACTTTAGGAATAAAGACAACATTAGTTTATCTCCATTTCTAAGGTACATAGGCCTGCTTAGTACCAATGATTCCTTCATAGGGAAGTTTCCAGACGTATGTTCCGGGCAATGGCTTTATCAGAACTGTCCGTTAGTTAGCTAGAGTAAAACGAATGAACATCCTGATTGGTTATTTGATCACCGATGCATCTCCAGTTATATAGGTGACCTTATCACTGAAGATCCTCGATCTACAAAACAAGCTCCTTTCTCCTTTGAAGATGGATGGGCCAACAATACTGGCCAACGTCGGATTAAGAATAAGGTAACATTAATCCAGTTTCGATACATTGCATTCTAGTCAGCGTCTGATCCATAATCGGCAACCGAAACATAATCATCCTGGCAGTAGATAATATATATCACTACGGGGGGCTGGGGTTGCCTTCCATCATCTTTATTTTGGCAATGAGAATACAAGATGGGAATGGGAAACATGAAATCCCCTTACTTATTGACAACACATGCAAACGTTATAATGACGACGATTTACGGAGATGCACTTGGAATGATAGAACACTATACAGATCCGGTGCCACTAACCAATTGACAGATATCCTCGAGATTATATTAATGCTATCCAGGAGTTGCGACGGACAGGTCACGGTTGTAAAGGGAAAAATAAATGTTACATATACTGCAGCTGTCCTGAGAAAAACAGTGAATTTGTTTGAGGTTTTGTAGTTGACAAAAAACTGCAACATCTGGTCTCAAGACGTAACCCCGTGAGTGAACGTATAACAACCAGCCGCATAAAAACGACGTACTTTAACATATAGCTAATTTATGCACACGGCCCGACAGAGGAAAAGAACGATGACGTTTTCTATAAGCACCTAGCGGTGACATATGACAGCTACCCTGTCAAAGACATTAATATTCTTCTAGGCGACTTATTTCTCTTGCGCTGGGTAGTCATCTAGACGTGATGCAGAGGCTTAAGTCTACATATAGTGGCCATGCTGGAGGGAGCACTTTTTTCCTGCACGGAACTCCCATAGGGCCACCCATGCAAGAAGGGCACTAGTACACGGACTAAGAACTACCCTTCCCAAGCTGATAGCGACTGTCTATCCCTTAATAGGGCGGCTACCAGTCAAAATCCACAAGCGTCTGTCCTATATTAGGCGGCTCCCTGGTCTACGTCTATCCTATAGTAGGCGGCAGTTCTTTTTGGTCCTTGTTAGTCATGTCCCTACCTGGATCTGCACTTTTAAGATCAAGGTGAAGGAGTTGTGACGAGGATCTGAACGGCCAACAAGTGTTTTAAAGAAACGGGTCGCTCCCCTCCAAATCCAGGGCACAGTTCGGTTGAAATTTAGTTGCATAGCGTGCGCAAGCCGTCACTGCGCATGATGATCCAACCCCTTACGGCACACTCGCGGGATCAAAATGTCACTTTCAAGATGAAAACATGCCGAAACAATTCCTCGATGGGGCTGGGCAGCCCATCAGAAGACAATCTCTCGGCATCCAGTCAGGATACCGAAGCCGGCCCAAAGAGCGCGCTGAATGTCTTAAAACACGTTCCCCCGCATAAACAATCAACAGCTATGGGAACAAAATTAAACCAGTCCGTCAAGTCAGATGCGACTGTCTCTAAAAAACCAGGACGCTGATGTCCTGCTGATGCTCGGTGGTCACTGCACCAAAAGGTGATGTTAATGAAGAACACGCTCTGACAAACAACGGCTCCCCGTTACTACATTACCACTCTATCGAGATTCATCGAGGCTATAGGGTGAGTAAATGCATGCACGAGTTCTTGAAGGATTTCCTGAAGAAGTTTATCGCTACTGTGAGCGACGCCTGGAATGATATAAGCCTGAAACTGATCTTCTGAGGGCTCGTGCACGGATTTGGTTACCCAAACTGAAGGCTGAGGGTCGTCAGCCCATGGACTGCTTACGAGTCATGGTGGAGAGTGCTGTGGGAAATATCCATCCACTGAACACCATCATTATAGGCTGCGAGGCCAATGCGAGACACGTCATATGGGGCAGCTCTGAAATTAACGAACGAGGTAAGTCTGTTTTAGACCATATTAATACTAACAACCTTGCAATTTGCAACACAGGTACTAACCCATCTTTTGTCTTCCCGCATTCCGATAACGTTGCTGGATCACCAGACATGATTGACCTTACCCTGATGTCACTTAATAGAATAGTAGAGATAGAAAACTGAGCAGTCTCCGGAGAGAAATTCTTATCGGACCCCAATTGGATATTGTTTTTTCTGCGAAACCGACTTCAATCAGATGAGAGAACTGATTGGGACAAGTTCAACAGGATTCTGAAAATTAAGCTTCCAACTTCCGCGTAAAACATTAATTCCACTTCGCACGTATTAAAAGCCGCATGAAAGTTGGAGGAATCCATGGATACTACATTCAAAGTGTCATGTCACGCTCAAATAAAACGTACAACGCTAAGAAAAGAATCTCCCAAAGCTTTCAATGTAAGCTTTATAAGTGGATACTGGCAATAGCCACTACAGAATACAACCCTGATCAAAGGAATGTGGATCGATGGAGAAATCTCCAGGTCCAGATGGTATTATACCAAAATCCTGCAAACCGCGAGGTTTATAATTAATCTTGCCTGACTCTGAACTACTTACGAAGAGTTGGGACCAGGTTAGAGTGGATTTCATTCCCAAGGCGGGAAGACGGAGTCATGAGAGCGCAGAGGATTTCAGACCGATCAGTCTCATCGTTTCTTCTGAAAACGCTTTAAAGACTAATTAACGCATATATCAGCACGCAAATGGATGGATCGAACAAAATGTCATGCAATCATCATGCATATCTAAAAGGCCGCTCAACCGATACATCCCTGCACGAAGTCGTCAGAACTAGAGAGAGGTCCTTAGAACACAAACAATATACCCTCGCGATCTTCTTTGATATAGAGGGCGCATTCAATAATGTGAGCTCAGCGGCTTTAGGAGAATCACTTGAAGATCTAGTCGTGGAAACATGCATCAAGGGTTACTATCTAACCAATATGGTAAAAATAAATAAATGGTTTCCCATAACATCCCATGAATGGAAAGGGGAGAGCTTCTCACAATCACTGAGCTTTGGGCTTTCCAGTTTTCACTCACTGATTGGGACCTACAGTTTTACACCGATTCCGAACGGTATTTTGAGATCCTTTTTCATGGCCAAATCCACGATAGTGCTGCTGTCACTATGCGAGGAGACCGCCGCCGAAAGAATTTTTTTTAAGGTGGTCAGAGCATGGTTCTAACCCATGATCTCAAGTACAAGAGGCGCGCACACTAACCATTGCACCACCGACAGTAACAGCGAGTAACTCGCGATCAACAAAATATTACTAAAACTGGACAATATGAGGATCAAACTCGTGAGGTATGCGGCTGACGTGGTAATAATGATATCTGGTTTGTTCCCATCCGTGTTCAGCGAAATCATGAATGGGGCCTTGAAATCACTTAATGACTGGGCCACTGGGACTTGGAGTGAATCCAGAGAAACCTGAAGTCATGCTTAGTACAACGAGGACCAAGATATCGAAGTTTAATCCTCCTCGACTAAAAGGAACTCACAACAAGTACTTGGGCGTGATTCTAGACCCTAAACTATCCCGCAAGCGTAACATAGAGCACCGAGCACAGAATACAACCATTGCGTAGTACGCTTGTCGGAAAATGTTCGGAAGACGATGAGCTTTCCGTCCGAAAATGGTGCTATGGATGTATAATAGTGTATTCAAATCAGTACTCTCCTACGGAACAATGGTGTGGTGGCCTGTCGCGGGGAAGACGTCCACCATGAAACTGGGCCACAGCAGGGGTATTGAGGACACCTTCAGCTGAAGCCTTTAATGAAATGCTTCATAATATGCCAATTGACCTTCACATAAAAGCTAGTGCGGTCTGGAGCGCCACCGGAATGTGGAAGAGCAACGCATATGGACATGCGAGTATACTACAGACAATTACAAGAGAACTCAATATAATCATCGATTACTGCATCACCTCATTGACATTCGATAACCTATTCGATATCGGGATTCCCAGAAGAATAGAGTGGGATAAAGGGGAAACACTAACAGGTTTTGACACCATTACATCATTCAACACTGCACATAAAATCGTTATTGGATCTGGGGGAAAACTTGTCAGGCCAGGTCGACTTGGATACCAGGATACCAGGCCACAAGAGTCTCCTTGGGAACCAACGGGCAGACGAACTCCATATGGTGTTAGACGCAACGCCTATAGTGTCGGTCAAAAAAGTTATTTTCCAGCATTGCCTTCAACGAGCTAAGGCCAAATGGGATGGAATGGAAACATGCCGCATATCCAGGAACACATGGCCGGAATACATATAACATTCAACGGAATAACGCAGAGGAGGAGCAGGTGGTGGAATATCTCCTCTGCAGTTGTCCGGATCTAATGAATAGACCCCTAAAAACTATAGGTTGTCCTTTCCTACTCAACCACACTGAGGTACATGAGATAGATCTAGGGGATCTAATGAGGTACATCCTATTAACAGGCTGGATATAGACACTGTACATTAGACTGTCAGGAGTGATGTGGTATGCAAAACGGAGTCCCAAAACACTAATTGATGTTAAATAGTATATTTAGCAACCACGAAAACCAACCAACCAACTAGGTGATTTTAATCCTCAGGTCGGCTGAGAGAATGTATTTGAACCAACCATCGGAAAATTTAGTATACTCGCCATTACTTCCAATAACAGAATGAGACTGTTCGATTTTGCCGCGGTGGGAACGTGATTGTTAGTAGTACGAGATTCCAACAAAAACACATCGGTAAGGTTACTTGGATATCCCCATAAACCAACGAAATCCTAGATCATTAGCCTGGTAATTGATGGAAGGCAGTCTACTAGTGTAATGGACTTACTTGTGATTCGAGATGCTAATATCGATTCGGATCACTACCTGGTTACATCAAAGGTTCGCACAAGTTGGGCAGAGCTCAGGTCCTACGAAAACGCACACATAAAACGCTGTACAGTCGAAAGCTGCAATTATCAGAGATAGCAACGTCCCATGCATTCTATTTCCAACTCCACGAAAGTGCTAAAAAAACCGTACTTGGTTATTAAAACCCACTAAAAGACAAACCATGGTACGATGAGGAGTGTCGCATGGCAAGTTATGAAAAGAACGCTGCACGTTTGGCATTGCTTCAGTCAGTTGCCACGCGAGCCGCAACAGACAGGTACAAGGAGAACGCGAGAGAGGAAACTCGTTTGTTTGTTTATTCCGACACTTTTTACCATCCCGTATGTCCGATGTATGGGGTCCAATAACTCCAAAAATATGGGTTTGCACCGATTATACATTTACTTTAGCACCAACTATCTGATCTACGTCAAAATTTCACAACCGGCAAAAGCTTCTGCGTTGAGGTTAAAAACTTTATTCCCCGCGATTAGCACAACGTTTTCAGATATAGGCCCTTAAAGCATGAACATATAATCGATCATATCTTACGTATTTACTATCAGATCTAGTTGGAATGGGCATTTACTATCAGATCTGGTTGGAATGGGCAAAGTCGATGTTGGACCCGCGCCAGGGGAGAAAATCCCTAATACTGGCCACACAGAAAACCTAATACCACAAAAGTACTATGCCGAAGCTGCGAAACGGGTGTTGGACCCACCCCAAAGGAGAAAATCCTGAAGCTTAATTTTAATCTTTAATATTTCCGGTCTTAGAATGGTTATTCGTACCTTAAAAAAGGTTAAGGCCTTGTCGATGGTTCGTTTTTTTAATTAGCCCCCCAACGGGTTAACTAAAATAAACAAATGTTCCTTAATAATTTTCCATTCCAGATCAATAACTATTAAAACTTACTTTTTGTAGGAAAAGTACATTTTAATAGTAAATTAAAAAAAAGTAATATGTGGATGGATGTTGTTGTGTGGATGCAAATATAACGTGTTTGTAGCTTGTCGTAAATATACTATTCTTTTGCCCAAACACGTAATAATGGTTTTGAGACCCAAATGTGGGTTTTTGTTGAAACCGCTAAAGACAAATACGAGACAGACAATCAAGAAACAAAACAGCAGCATATCTTGAATTCATGAAAACAGTGCTTGCAAACATGTACATATATCCTTCAACATGTTGCTGGGGGCGATATTTTCAGCGTAATATTTATACACAGGTTTATAAATATTAGAAAGACTTTTGTAGGGATATCCCTCTCAATCAGATCGGGTAGAAAATGGCTGACTTATACCCATTTATACATTCAAACTTTAGAGGCTTATATTTCGGAAAATATGGGCCAGCACATTGTTTTTTTTGTTAGGAGGGGAGGGCTCAGAAATTTATAAAAAAAAATTAAATTAAAGAACAAGAATCTCCCAAAGCTTTCAATGTAAGCTTTATAAGTGGATACTGGCAATAGCCACTACAGAATACAACCCTGATCAAAGGAATGTGGATCGATGGAGAAATCTCCAGGTCCAGATGGTATTATACCAAAATCCTGCAAACCGCGAGGTTTATAATTAATCTTGCCTGACTCTGAACTACTTACGAAGAGTTGGGACCAGGTTAGAGTGGATTTCATTCCCAAGGCGGGAAGACGGAGTCATGAGAGCGCAGAGGATTTCAGACCGATCAGTCTCATCGTTTCTTCTGAAAACGCTTTAAAGACTAATTAACGCATATATCAGCACGCAAATGGATGGATCGAACAAAATGTCATGCAATCATCATGCATATCTAAAAGGCCGCTCAACCGATACATCCCTGCACGAAGTCGTCAGAACTAGAGAGAGGTCCTTAGAACACAAACAATATACCCTCGCGATCTTCTTTGATATAGAGGGCGCATTCAATAATGTGAGCTCAGCGGCTTTAGGAGAATCACTTGAAGATCTAGTCGTGGAAACATGCATCAAGGGTTACTATCTAACCAATATGGTAAAAATAAATAAATGGTTTCCCATAACATCCCATGAATGGAAAGGGGAGAGCTTCTCACAATCACTGAGCTTTGGGCTTTCCAGTTTTCACTCACTGATTGGGACCTACAGTTTTACACCGATTCCGAACGGTATTTTGAGATCCTTTTTCATGGCTAAATACACGATAGTGCTGCTGTCACTATGCGAGGAGACCGCCGCCGAAAGAATTTTTTTTAAGGTGGTCAGAGCATGGTTCTAACCCATGATCTCAAGTACAAGAGGCGCGCACACTAACCATTGCACCACCGACAGTAACAGCGAGTAACTCGCGATCAACAAAATAGTACTAAAACTGGACAATATGAGGATCAAACTCGTGAGGTATGCGGCTGACGTGGTAATAATGGTATCTGGTTTGTTCCCATCCGTGTTCAGCGAAATCATGAATGGGGCCTTGAAATCACTTAATGACTGGGCCACTGGGACTTGGAGTGAATCCAGAGAAACCTGAAGTCATGCTTAGTACAACGAGGACCAAGATTTCAAAGTTTAATCCTCCTCGACTAAAAGGAACTCACAACAAGTACTTGGGCGTGATTCTAGACCCTAAACTATCCCGCAAGCGTAACATAGAGCACCGAGCACAGAATACAACCATTGCGTAGTACGCTTGTCGGAAAATGTTCGGAAGACGATGAGCTTTCCGTCCGAAAATGGTGCTATGGATGTATAATAGTGTGTGGAAATCCACTTTTCAAGTTTATATACTTTACATTAAAATATAAAATATAGTAACCATAAATATTTTCAGTTATTTTATTGTCAAAAAATATTTTCACTTATTTTTCTTTGTCAAAAACATTTTTTATTTTATTCATTACAAATTTTAATTTCGAGAAGGAAACATTTGAATTATAAAATAAATATAATTTTTTACAAAATAAAAAATAAAATTATTCTGTTTTCCTCATTGGTGACCCCGACGAAAAAATGTCCGAAGAAGAAGTTTTTGAAATTCCTGCCGAGTTTCCAACAATCGCACGCATTGCCGTTAAAGTCCCTCCTTTTTGGAAAGCTAATCCAAAGCTTTGGTTTAGTCAGATGGAGAGCCAATTTATCAACGCAGGGATTTCTCAAGACGCCACGAAATACCATACCCTAGTTGGAGCCATAGAAAGCAATATTCTTAACGTTGTCAGCCATATTATTGAAAATCCGCCGGCAAGAAATATGTATGATGCTCTAAAGACCGCCTTGCTTGCTGAATTTCAAGAATCAGAAGAGAAGCGTTTGCAAAAATTGTTAGAAAACGTAAGTATTGGCGATAAACGACCATCTGCAATGCTCCGTGAAATGCGTCAACTATCAGCTGGTAAAGTTTCGGACGATATGCTTAAATCTTTATGGTTTCAACGTCTACCATCTACAATCAAAGCTGTTTTGTCAGTAAGTTCTGACAGTTTGGATAATATTGCTGTTATGGCAGATAAAATAAATGAGCAACTCGATAATTCCAGTATATGCCCTATCACCACTTCGCAATCAAGTTCAAATTCTCGGTTTGAAAATTTAGAAATCCGAATGGCTGAAATTTTAAATCGAATTGAAGGTCTTTCTTTTCCTCAACAACGCAGTCGTAGCAGAAGCAGAAACCGCGTCAGAACTAATCCCAACAGAGAATCTAGTGAAAAATCGGAAGCTGGACATATGTGCTGGTATCACTATAAATTTGGTGATAGAGCATATAAATGCAAATCTCCATGTGCTTTTCGGGCGGAAAACCATTAACTTCCTCATCTATGGCGACGGATGAAGGGGGTTTGAAGTTATGTCGCCTATTTTTGCGAGACGGTTCTTCAAATCAACAATTTCTTATCGACACGGGTGCTGATGTATCCGTAATTCCCGCGTCTAATCAAATTAAACGCACCGAAGCAAAATCATTAGAACTTCAAGCAGCAAATAATACTACAATTAAAACTTATGGGAAAAAAATTCTTCGTTTGGATCTGGGTTTGCGTAGAGAATTTTTATGCCCGTTTATTATCGCGGATGTTCCGCAGGCGATTATCGGTTTCGATTTCCTGGAACGTTTCGATTTGTTAGTTGATGTAAAAAATCGATGCATTATCGATAAGAAAACTAACTTACGTTCCCTTTTTTATATATCTGATAAAAATACTGAATTCGCTTTAAAATGTAGTTCCATTTCGCAAGATTCTCCATTTCACTCTTTACTA
Source organism: Phaonia tiefii (assembly GCA_963931995.1). Classification (NCBI taxonomy): domain Eukaryota; kingdom Metazoa; phylum Arthropoda; class Insecta; order Diptera; family Muscidae; genus Phaonia; species Phaonia tiefii. Next base: position 109,576,858 of record OZ008368.1, on the reverse strand, counting down.
TCTGAATTTAAAGACATAACGCAGCCTTTAAAAACATTACCATCAGTTAAACACAATGTGACTCATCACATCGAAACAAAAGGTCCTCCAATACATCACAAGCCTCGAAGACTAGCACCTGAAAAGCTGAATATTACCAAGAAGGAATTTGATTACATGGCGCAACTCGGAATATGCCGTCCATCAAAGAGTAGTTGGTCAAGTCCCTTACATTTAGTGGCAAAAGCAAATGATGGATGGAGGCCATGTGGAGATTATCGGGCATTAAACAAGATAACTATTCCGGATCGCTATCCTGTTCCACACATACACGACTTTGCAAGCAATTTACATGGTAAAAACGTTTTTTCAAAGGTTGATTTGGTCAAAGGGTATTACCAAATACCCGTCGAAGAGCAAGATATACCAAAGACTGCAATAATCACTCCCATAGGATTATATGAATTTACTCGAATGCCTTTCGGGTTGTGCAACGCTGCGCAAACCTTTCAGCGCTTCATGAACGAAGTCCTCAGTGGTCTTGAATTCTGTTATGTTTATATAGATGATGTCCTAATAGCTTCAAAAGACATGGATGAACATGAGAAACATTTAAGGATGTTGTTTAAAAGATTTAGAGATTTCGGTCTAACAATTAATATAAAAAAATGCGAGTTCGGAAAACCTGAAGTAACTTTTCTTGGATACTTGGTTAATAACAGAGGACTTTTACCTAATCCCGAACGAGTTGAAGCTATTAAAAATTTTAAACTGCCTGAAACAATCCACGAGTTGAGTCAGTTTCTGGGTCTTATTAACTTTTATCGAAGATTTATTCCCAATGCGGCCGAAGCACAAGGAACTCTTCATAATTTGAAAAAAGGGCAAAAGAAAAGGGATAAACGCAAAATTAATTGGAATAAAGATCTTAAAACTGCTTTTGAAAACTGTAAAAATCAACTTGCGAATGCCTCTTTGCTTTCTCACCCAGTTGAAGGATCGCCACTTTCTTTGTGGGTAGATGCCTCTGATTTTGGTATGGGCGCGGTACTCCAACAGTTTGTGGATAATCAATGGATACCCTTAGGATTTTATTCAAAAAAATTTACAGAAACTCAACGACGTTACAGCACTTATGATCGTGAACTACAAGCAACTTACTCTGGGCTCAAGCATTTTCAATATTTTCTAGAAGGTCAACATTTCTCAATCTACACCGATCATAAGCCGCTCACGTTCGCATTTTCACAACGCCTTGAAAAAGCATCGCCAAGACAACTACGCCATTTAGACTACATCGGTCAGCATTCTATGGATATTCGGTTTGTTAAGGGCAAAGATAACATAACAGCTGATGTTTTATCGAGGTTGGATGCCATCAGCATGCCTTCATCATTTAATTATGAAGCTTTAGCAAAGGACCAACAATCTGATGATGAATTGACTTCGCTGTTAACATCTAAAGATCATAGTTTGGTCTTAAAAAAGATAAAATTCCCTGGAACTAAACAAGATATATATTGTGATTTTTCTTTAAAGGTCATTCGTCCTTATATTACGGAAAAATTTCGACGGGATATCTTTAGCATGGTCCATAATTTATCTCATCCTGGCTCTAGGTCCTCAGTAAAAATGATTACTCAACGTTTTGTGTGGCCAAAAATGAAAGCTGATATTTCGTCATGGGCGAAAAGCTGCATTGCTTGTCAGAAGTCAAAAATTGGAAGACATACAAAAACTACAATAGGAACATTTCCTGTTCCGAAAGAGCGTTTTGACTACGTGAGTATCGATATTGTTGGACCATTGCCATCTTCACGAGGCTTTAGATATTGCGTAACATGTATTGATCGTTTCACAAGATGGGCTGAGGCAATTCCAGTTGAAGACATCACTGCAGAGACAGTAGCAAATGCATTTCTACATGGATGGGTTTCAAGGTTTGGAGTTCCAAGTCAATTAACAACGGATCAAGGCAGACAGTTTGAGTCTTCATTATTTAGAGAATTTGCAAAGGTGATTGGTACAAAGGTTATTCATACAACTTCCTATCATCCTCAGGCTAATGGTCAGATTGAACGATGGCACAGAATATTAAAAAATGCCATCAAATGTCATACGGATACAAATTGGGTGGATGCGTTGCCACTAGTTCTGCTTGGATTACGAAGTGCTATAAATTCAGACGTTGGATGTTCTCCGGCTGAAATGACATATGGCACAAGCTTACAACTTCCTGGTCAAATTATATCCGAAAATCCTGTTACAGCTTATAATAATTGGGTTTCTGATTTTTGTGGACACATGCAAAAGATAAGAGCATCTGAAGTTAATCGTCATGGTGACAGTTCGGTTTATATTCCTGAAGATCTTTCAACTTGTACACATGTATTTCTGCGAAACGATGCTGTTAGCAAGCCATTGCAACAACCATATAATGGCCCATATCCTGTTATTTCTCGTTCTGGTAAAACATTTACAATTAAAATTAGGAATACTGAAAGGGTTGTATCAGCAGATCGTATCAAACCTGCAAGAATTTTATTGAATGAAATTGAAGAACTTCCTCCAAACAAAGATATTAATCAAGATGCACCACGAAGATCTAAGAGAGTTCGTTTCCAACTTGGTTGAAACTGGAGGGGGGTACTGTGGAAATCCACTTTTCAAGTTTATATACTTTACATTAAAATATAAAATATAGTAACCATAAATATTTTCAGTTATTTTATTGTCAAAAAATATTTTCACTTATTTTTCTTTGTCAAAAACATTTTTTATTTTATTCATTACAAATTTTAATTTCGAGAAGGAAACATTTGAATTATAAAATAAATATAATTTTTTACAAAATAAAAAATAAAATTATTCTGTTTTCCTCAAGTGTATTCAAATCAGTACTCTCCTACGGAACAATGGTGTGGTGGCCTGTCGCGGGGAAGACGTCCACCATGAAACTGGGCCACAGCAGGGGTATTGAGGACACCTTCAGCTGAAGCCTTTAATGAAATGCTTCATAATATGCCAATTGACCTTCACATAAAAGCTAGTGCGGTCTGGAGCGCCACCGCAATGTGGAAGAGCAACGCATATGGACATGCGAGTATACTACAGACAATTCCAAAAGAACTCAATATAATCATCGATTACTGCACCGCCTCATTGACATTCGATAACCTATTCGATATCAGGTTTCCCAGAAGAATAGAGTGGGATAAAGGGGAACCGCTACCAGGTTTTGACACCATTACATCATTCAAGACTGCATCTAAAATCGTTAGTGAATCTAGGAAAAAATTTGTCAAGCTAGGTCGACTTGGATACCAGGATATCAGGCCACAAGCGTCTCTTTGGGAACCAAAGGGCAGACGAACTAGCTATGGCAGGATACTCTTCCACCGAACTCCATATGGTGTCAGACGCAACGTCTATAGTGTCGGTCAAAAAAGTTATTTTCCAGCATTGTCTTCAACGAGCTAAGGCCAAATGGGATATAATGGAAACATGCCGCATATCCAGAAACACATGGCCGGAATCCAGCTAACATTCAACGGAATAACTGATTTAGCCATAATGGGGATTGCAGTGCTAACTGGGCACTTGTCAATTGGTAATCACGCAAGACGGCTATATCTTCCATACAATGACCACTGCTGTGCCTGCGAAGACGCAGAGGAGAAGGAGACGGTGGAATATCTCCTCTGCAGTTGTCCGGGTCTAATGAATAGACCCCTAAAACCTATAGGTTGTCCTTTCCTACTCAACCACACTGAGGTACATGAGATAGATCTAGGGGATCTAGTGAGGTAACTCCGATTAACAGGTTGGATATATACACTGTACATTAGACTTTCAATAGTGGTGTGGTATGCAAATCCGAGTCCCAGAACAGTAATTGATGCTAAATAAAGTCGGCTGAGAAAATGTGTTTGAACCAACCATCGGAAAATTTAGTATACTCGCCATCACTTCCGATAACAGAATGAGACTGTTCGATTTTGCCGCGGCGGGAATATGATTGTTAGTAGTAGGAGATTCCATCACAAACACATCGGTAAGGTTACTTGGATATCCCCATAAACGAACGGAATACTAGATTATTAACCTGGTAATTGATGGAAGGCAGTCTACTAGTGTAATGGACGTATTTGTGATTCGAGATGCTAATATCGATTCGGATCACTACCTGGTTACATCAAAGGTTCGCACAAGGTTGGGCAGACCACAGGTCTTAGGAAAACAGACACATAAAACGCTGTACACTGGAAAGCTCCAATTATCAGGGATAGCAACGTCCCATGCATTCTCTTTCCACTCTATGAAAACTGCTGCAGAACCCGTACTTGGTTATGAAAAAGACAAACCATGGTACGATGAGGAGTGTCGCATGGCAAGTTATGAAAAGAACGCTGCACGTTTGGCATTGCTTCAGTCAGTTGCCACGCGAGCCGCAACAGACAAGTACAAGGAGAACGTGAGAGAGGAAACTCGTTTGTTTGTTTATTCCGACACTTTTTACCATCCCGTATGTCCGATGTACGGGGTCCAATAACTCCAAAAATAGGGGTTTGCACCGATTATACATTTACTTTAGCACCAACTATCTGATCTACGTCAAAATTTCACAACCGGCAAAAGCTTCTGCGTTGAGTTTAAAAACTTTATTCCCCGCGATTAGCACAACGTTTTCAGATATAGGCCCTTAAAGCATGAACATATAATCTATCATATCTTAGGTATTTACTATCAGATCTGGTTGGAATGGGCATTTACTATCAGATCTGGTTGGAATGGGCAAAGTCGATGTTGGACCCGCGCCAGGGGAGAAAATCCCTAATACTGGCCACACAGAAAACCTAATACCACAAAAGTACTATGCCGAAGCTGCGAAACGGGTGTTGGACCCACCCAAAGGAGAAAATCCTGAAGCTTAATTTTAATCTTTAATATTTCCGGTCTTAGAATGGTTATTCGTACCTAAAAAAAGGTTAAGGCCTTGTCGATGGTTCGTTTTTTTAATTAGCCCCCCAACGGGTTAACAAAAATAAACAAATGTTCTTTAATAACACTAGGTCACAAATAACAAAATTTTCTCTGTTATTTGGTTCTAGCATAGTTTTTCTCATTGATTTTGACCTACTGAACACGAAAATGAGTTTTAAAAATTTTTCTGTTGATTGGTTTTCGAGATACAAATTTTTGAATTTTTTTTTTAAATTTTTGGAGGTACACTTACAATTCTGAGCATATCTTTCGTCTTCTTTGACGTATTTGATCCTACTACTACTCAAATTAAAGCAAATTGAGCCGTCTACAACTCATTCACAGAAAATTTTCAAATCGGGTGAGTAGTTTTGATGTTGGCGGCTTAAAAAGGTTAAAAAACTGCGTTTTTTTAGTAAAAATGTGGCAGAAAAATTCATATAAAAATTCATATAAAATATAAAACGCGATGCTAACAGCGATTTTGGTTTTTTTACGTATAGCTGGCATTTTTCCAAAGAAAATAAGCACTTACTTAACAAAATCTGACAACAAATGGCGGACTTATAATTTTTTTGGTAAAACACCGAAATTCCGCTATTTCACGATATTTTGATTTTCATTATTTGCACAGCTAACCTACTAGGAGGGATCGAAAAAGCAAGTTTTTTATAATCCTTTTGGAATAGAACGGAACAGTTTCTCCTATACATAAGTTACTTCTGTTCAAAATTTCACCACCCTGGGTTAATGTCTTCTGTTCTGGCAAGGGACGTGAAATTTCAAAAATTTAGTGAAATCAGCAATTTTTTTTTTTGGAAATTTTTTTCAAATGCCACAGCACTTAGCAGTTTTGATAAAATTTTTAAATTAATATTAATAACACAAATATTTCATAATTGTAAAAAACCTATTTACAATACCGTAGGGACGTTTCGTCGATGTTTTTAAGAAAATGGTATAATGAAAATGCAGAACATAGAAACACAGGTGCATTTTACGATACGAATTTTGGCAAACCCACTTTACATGTACAAAATTGTTTGGAAAAAACGTTTACGTAATTTTTATGATTCTCAGAATTAAAAAAAATAAGTAATACACAAATAGTTATTTAATTTTTATGATTGTGATTGCAGAGTAATATACGCTTCTGAATGTGCGTGGACGCTCTTCGTGTTCCTTTATGACTGCTACTCCGTTCACAGTCAATTAAAGGGAATTACACTTTTTTATTGATGTGTGTTTTCCCGATGGCTACCTGTATCGGATTTTTTTACAGAAATTCCCCCCACATTTGTGAGTGGTCATTATTTGGAAACTTTTCCACAATTTGAAACGCACACTTGCTGAATCAGGTATATAGCCAGGTATAGTATTTATAGGTGTTCATTTATCGTTTTTTGTCATTCAACAAGTGTCTACGAACGCGAGTAGTACGAGTAAAAAGTGAAACAAATTGAATTTAAGTGCATATAATACCTACCCAACAAGTAAGACAATGAGTAAAAGACTACGTGTGTTCGAGTGTTTGAACAATCCAGACAATTTCTGCAATGTTTGTGGCGAGTTTATAAAGAATAATCACGCACACACGTTTACTCCAGCAGTGCAATTGCACTATTTGAATTATTTTGGTATTTCACCAAATATCACAGAATCATGGACACCTAAGTCGCTATGTGATCTTTGCTATATAATCCTAACCAACTGGGCAGCTGGCGGAAGGTAAGAATTTTTATTTAAACACATTAAGCAAAGCAAATATAGTAATTTATTTTAATTTTAGGCGCCATATGAAATTCGATACACCAATGATGTGGAAAAAGCCGCTATGCCATTCCACAGACTGTTATTTTTGCCTCACCACAAACAGTGGGGTAGGGAGATTTTTAAAATGGAACTACGCTCAATTGGGATCGTTTGCACTTCCAGTACCACATTCGAATGATGTACCATATCCAGTGTGCCCTGGTGCATCTCTTCAAAAAGCAGAATCGTCAGATCAAGAGTCCGAGTCAAGTGCAAGCGAATTTGGGGCGTGCAGAAAGCGAAAATTACTGTCACAGGCCGAACTAAACGATTGGGTGCGCGATTTTGGTCTCACTAAGGAGAAATCCGAACTTTTTGCGTCTCGGATGGTACAGTGTGGATTTGCGGATTCAGAAGTGAAAGTAACAGCGTACAGGAAGCGTCACCAGCAGTATGCAAAATTTTATACAAAGAAAGACCAAATATGTTTTTGCAGCGACATTTCCGGCTTGTTCCAAGAGCTTCACCAAATTCACAACCCCAATGAATGGAGGTTGTTTATTGACAGCAACAAAGAGAGCTTGAAGGCAGTTCTCTTACATAATGGGAATGAAAAGCCATCTCTTCCTATTGCTCATGCGGTTCATTCAAAGGAGAACTATGAAACTATGAACATTTTGCTGAAATGCATAGAGTATAGCAAATATAATTGGAAAATATGCGCCGACCTCAAAGTTGTGGCCATTCTGTGTGGACTCCAAGGAGGCTATACGCGACATTGCTGTTTTCTGTGCCTTTGGAATAGCCGCGCTGATGATCAGCATTATATTCAAAAAAAATGGCCGGAACGAACGAAACCTGTAGTTGGAGAAGCGAATGTTCAGCGCAAACCACTAATAGAGAACCGTGAAAATATAATACTTCCGCCGCTGCACATAAAATTGGGTTTGATAAAAAATTTTGCCAAAAAATTGGACAAAGAAGGTGAAGCTTTTGCCTATTTACGGTCAATTTTCCCTTACCTTTCGTTGGCAAAAATTAAAGAAGGAGTCTTCGCAGGACCCGATATAAAAAAAATGTTAAAAGATGAAACATTCCCGAAGCTGTTATCACCCATCGAAGCCGCAGCATGGAATTCCTTCAGGCTTGTTGTGGAAAACTTTTTAGGAAACAACAAAAGCCATAATTATAAGGACATAGTTGAGGATCTGGTAAAGAACTATGAAGCAATGGGTAGGTTTTTTTTGAAACAAATGTTAATTTAAATAGCGTTTTAATTCTCGTTTTTTTTTATTTTTGGGCAGGAGTGCACATGTCACTTAAAATACACTTTCTGCATTCTCATTTGGATTTTTTCCCTGAAAATTTAGGAGACGTGAGCGACGAAGACGGCGAGCGCTTTCATCAGGAATTGAAGGCTATGGAACAAATGTACAGTTATATCTTTGTTTCTACTCATTTTTTATGGGCGTTGATTTGGTTAATTTCGTTAGTTTAGCTAACCTGGCACATCCATTTCTAATTGTGCCATACATTGAGTATGTAGTGCTCTAAATAAATTAAAAAATAATATACTAAGACTAATTTGTTTATTTTAAATTAAGTTCAAATGTATTTATTCGTTTGCGTTGGGTAGGTAAGCTGTGCAAATAATGAAAATCAAAATATCGTGAAATAGCGGAATTTCGGTGTTTTACCAAAAACATTATAAGTCCGCCATTTGTTGTCAGATTTTGTTAAGTAAGTGCTTATTTTCTTTGGAAAAATGCCAGCTATACGTAAAAAAACCAAAATCGCTGTTAGCATCGCGTTTTATATTTTATATGAATTTTTATATGAATTTTTCTGCCACATTTTTACTAAAAAAACGCAGTTTTTTAACCTTTTTAAGCCGCCAACATCAAAACTACTCACCCGATTTTTGAGAATGAGTTGTAGACGGCTCAATTTGCTTTAATTTGAGTAGTAGTAGGATCAAATACGTCAAAGAAGACGAAAGATATGCTCAAAATTGTAAGTGTACCTCCAAAAATTTAAAAAAAAAGTTCAAAAATTTGTATCTCAAAAACCAATCGACAGAAAAATTTTTAAAACTCATTTTCGTGTTCAGTAGGTCAAAATCAATGAGAAAAACTATGCTAGAACCAAATAGCAAAACGACTGTTGGCTACTGTAATTTTCCATTCTAGATCAATAACTATTAAAACTTACTTTTTGTAGGAAAAGTACATTTTAATAGTAAATTAAAAAAAAGTAATATGTGGAATTGATTATTATATTGGATGGATGTTGTTGTGTGGATGCAAATATAACGTGTTTGTAGCTTGTCGTAAATATACTATTCTTTTGCCCAAACACGTTGCGTTTGCTAGTCAATATAACATATTTGAGACACAATGATTAAATGACTATAATTAATGGTTTTGAGACCCAAATGTGGTTTTTTGTTGAAACCGCTAAAGACAAATACGAGACAGACAATCAAGAAACAAAACAGCAGCATATCTTGAATTCATGAAAACAGTGCTTGCAAACATGTACATATATCCTTCAACATGTTGCTGGGGGCGATATTTTCAGCGTAATATTTATACACAGGTTTATAAATATTAGAAAGACTTTTGTAGGGATATCCCTCTCAATCAGATCGGGTAGAAAATGGCTGACTTATACCCATTTATACATTCAAAATTTCGAGGCTTATATTTCGGAAAATATGGGCCAGCACATGGTTTTTTTTGTTAGGGAGGGCTCAGAAATTTATAAAAAAACATTAAATTAAAGAACAAATTTTGAATGCGGGAAATCGACAAATTAGACGTCGAATGGACCTATGGCACCCACATTGTCCAAAAAACCGGTACACCCTCGGACACGTGGGCATAGGTAAGTGTGGGTACTTTAATGAAATGTATGTATTCGTCGCACCAATTCAACGGTACCAAAATTTCCGTGCGATGTCTATATAAGACGTCGTTGGTGCATCCATTTGTACGCGGCTCTTGTGGACGACCACCTTAAATTTCTTTCGACAGCGGTCACCTCGTTTAGTGACGGCGACACTATCGGTTACTTAGACATGAAACAGCTTCTCAAAATACCGTTCGGAACCCGTGTAAAATCGTAGGTCCCAATCAGTGAGTGTAAAACCAGAACGCGCACAGCTCACTGGGTTGTGAGAAGCTCTCCCTAATCCATTCATGGCATATATTTCTTTTGTCTATAAGTCAATACAAAATGGGGGCCTTGAGACCCGATATGCGTGCCAATTACAAAGCAGAGTTGTCGACGGATCAAATTAACAAATTTAAAAAAAATTATTCTATAATTGTTTTATTTTTGTATAATCTAAATGAGTCGAAAATATTAACTAATATTTATTAATATTTCTGTGAATTATCGTGATATCAAAAAAAAAACCCCGTTGTTAAAAAATTTATAAGTTTTAAAAAAAGAAACAATTTTTTAAACTTCGTTTCCAATACCGGCTTCGGCATAGTATTTTTGTGTTATAAAGCTTTCTGCGTGGCCGGGCTTAGACATTTTCTCCTATGTGTAGGTCCAACACAGTATTGTGGGTTATAAAACTTGCAGCGTGGGGGGCCTTCGGCCGGGCTTAGGGGTTTCTCCTCTGGTCCAAAACCGGCTTCGGCATAGTATTTTTGTGGTATAATGCTTTCCCTAAGCCCGAAAAATGTGTTATGAAAAGCGCCGCAGTCAAAAAAATAATTTGTTTATCTTATGTCAAAAAGTGAATTCCAAAATTTTGAACGTAAGTATCTCCGGTATTTGAGAGGTTAGTGCGTACTACGTATTACAACTTAAAAAAGGCTTGAAGTCTTGTCTATTATCGGAGTCTAGAAAGCAAAGAGGCACGGTAGGCTAGTTTTTTTAAATAGTAGAACTTTAACAAAAAAGTGAGATTAAAATCCCTTTAAAAAACCCCCAATATTTCAACTGATTTTGGATATTTATGTGGTTGTTATTATATGGGAGATCCCGTCTTGGACATCTTTTAAGGGATTCTGTTGTACGGAAAGTTTATTGCCTGTGTCTTTTCGTGGTTGACTTTTATTTTCCATTTCGTAAAGTAATTGTTGCAGGATACAAGACTTTTTTCCATTTTCTTCAGTAGAGCGCTTGTAAGCTTGCTGGAAGTAAGAAGAGCTGTATCGTCGGCAGAGTATGCTATGCCATTCGTTTTTGGAACTTTGAAATCCGATGTGTAAATTGCGTACAGTAGGGCAGACAGTATTGAGGCTTGAGGTAACCCAGCTGGTATAAATTTGGTAGACGAAAGAGCACTGTTCACCGATACACAGAATTTTCTGTTGTCTAGAATATGGCAATAATATTGCATATATATTTTGGTAGTTGCATGGAAACGATTTGGTAGTTTGGTAGTTGCCCGACGATTGGAGTCTCAGTGTATTATGTCCTGTATTCGAAAAGGGTGATCCGTGTGTCTGTTCCGACTATCGCGGTATCAGTCTTTTATCCATCGCGTATAGGGTCTTGTCGAGCGTATTATGTGAAAGACTAAAGCCAATTATTGAAAACCTGATTGGACCTTATCAGTGTGGTTTTGGACCGGGCAAGGCCACAACTGACCAAATATTCACGCTACGCCAAATCCTGGAAAAGACCCACGAAGGGCAGATCAATACATTCCACCTTTTTGTCGACTGCAAAGCTGCTTTCGATAGCCCCATACGGGGAAAACTGTGCGGAGCTATGTCTGAACTTGGTATTCCGGCAGAACTAGTTCGCCTCTGTAGAATGACGCTGACCGACACCGTATCGGCAGTGAAAGTGGGGAAAGACCTCACTGAACCGTTCCGTACCAAACAAGGACTTGGACAAGGCGACACGCTTTCGTGCAATCTCTTCAACGTCTTAATGGGGATAATGATTGGAAAGGCTTCAGTAAATGCGGACAGGACCATTGACGCGAAAGGCCATATGTTGCTGGCGTATGCTGATGACATGGATATTGGGCGAAGTTTACTGCAGTATTTTCGGGAGTCGAAAAGGGATCAGCGAAGGTGGGTCTTGCTGTTGATGAGGGCGGGACAAAATTGATGGTGTCAACGACTACAGGAATCTCTCGTCTTCGTCCGCACTTGAACGTTGACAACCGATTTAATTTTAAAGTGGTAGACGAATTTGTCTACCTTGGATCCGCCGTGGACAGGGACAACAACGTCAGCCTGGAGATAGATAGGGGAATTGTGCTTGCAAATATATGCAATTTTGGGCTCAGCAAGCAGTTTGGGAACAAACTGACAAAGGTCCAGCTATATCAGACTCTCATTTTACCTGTTTTGGCATATGGCTCCGAATCTTGGGTCATATCGCAAGCGGATGGAGGACACCTGGGAGTTTTCGAGAGAAAAATTCTCCGTGGAATATATGGTCCTGTTGGGGAAAGCGGCGAGTACCGACGTCGCTGGAACGCAGAGCTATGTAATCTATATTATGACGTGGACATGGCTAGACGAATCGAAGTAGGCTAATTGCCTTGGCTACGAAATGTTATCAGAATGGATGAGGATGAGCCAGCGCGAAAGGTTTTTGATAACGTACCCGATGGAAGCAGGAAAAGAGGACGACCAAGACTCCGCTGGAAAGACCGGACAGAAGAATCCCTCCGTATCCTTGGTGTTGCCAACTGGCGTTAAAAGGCGAAGGATAGGGCTAGTTGGAAAAATATGTTGAAATTTGTTTAATTTGTTTGTTTAATTAATATGTGCTTTTTTAAATGCGGACGGAATATAATTTAATCGAATACAACTGTTGAATATGGCTTTAGTAGGGTGTTAGGGACGTTTTTATTTTTTAGTTTTGAGAAATTTATTATTTTTTAGTTTTGCTAGAACATTTGTCAGCTCATTCGCTGTGATAAATTCCGCTCCGTCTAAATTTGGTGGCTCCTGTTTTAGATTTGTAACTGCGAAGTTTATATTCGCTTCAGATGGGTGTGTATATTGAATAGTTAAATAATGTGATTGTGTGAAGGTATGCGCTAGTTTCTCAGCTTTTTCTAAGTCTGAAATCAGTAAGGAAACGATGTTCAAGGAATCGATGTTCGAGGTGAGGTATGTGGTTTTACGTTTTCCTTCCAAGTTACTACTGAGATTCCAAAATCGTTTTTCACCAGGTTTCATATTCCCTAAGAAATTTGAATTTGAAATTTGATTTCACATGCATTAAAATTTTTTTTATTTATGTGCTTAGAGACGAACTTTGTGCACTGTTCGTAAAATAGTATACTATGGTCATATGTAGCACGTTGACATTTTCGATCGAATTTATTTCTCTCACCTATGTATTTTAAAATATTTCGCGGCAAAGTGATGCGTTTGGATCGAACTGTCTTGGGGGTTGCGTTATCATTATAGACAGAATGAGTTTTACGAAATTCTCAATTTCTTTATTGATTGCGGATTCTGGTTTGTTTGTTTCAACAACTAATCTGGTATTACGATTAATTTCGGATTTATACAATTTCCAATCGCATCGATTAAAGTTGTTTCTATCGAGGTCTGCTGTTCCTAATGCTGAACATTCTGTTGTACATAAAACTGGTCGGTGGTCTGACGGGATGACATAGTCTAAAGTTGCTGACTCATTTCCAAAGAGGTATTACTTAAAACTAAATCTACAATAGAAGGACAGCGATTCCTTTGATGGGGATATAAAGTTGGATTTTCTGGGTTATATAAGAAAAAATTACACGATTGTTGAAGAGTGTTTAAGGCGATACCAGCAGAATTATTTCTGCTGCAATACCATGCAGAGCGTTTCGCAATAAGATCACCGAGCAGGATAAATTATTTGTGGCCGGGTGTAAGAGCAATTATATCATTACAGAAATTTGCATTGTATCTAGGGGAGTAAGCAGTTGTTATGATGATTTTTCTTCGGTTTATTGAAACTTCAACTGAAAACTTCTCTATCATTGCTGACTTAGTCAATGGCAGCAGAGAGTGTTCAATAGATCTGTAGATCATAAGAGACACACCTCTGCCTCTTGATTCAGTTCTATCGTTACGGTAGAGGATATAGTTAGTAAAGTAGGGGTTATGGTTTTCATTAAGAAACGTCTCATTTATTGACGCTACGTGTATGTTTTATGTTTCTAGCAGTTGTCCGAATTGTTTGAGGAGCGAAAAGTTTGAAATTCCATTTGAATTCCAGTGAAGAAATCTGAACTGAGTATTGTTATTTAATGTCATATGCATGTTTTATCATAGACATAACTATATACATTTGTTGCACTTTCGTTGTGCATTTACACAGCTCATCGAGAGCAGAGGTAAAAATATCAAAAAGCTCGTCGACGTTAAAGAGGTCGCTATTGTGGTTATATCTTAGTTAATCTTCATAAGAGCTTCGTTCAACGTTATGATGGGCGACGCTGCCTGTGGTATTTCTGTTCGAGGAGGGTTTATTCGGAACATGCGTACACTTTCTTGGTGGAAGTCAAAGGAAAATTACATCTCGAATAAATATATCGATCCAGATTATACATATGGCCAGGTTTTAAATCCAAATTTACATGATTTAGAGGAGTTCCCATCGGGTTTAGAGGTATTCGATGCTGTTTGTCATTTTGACGATCTAATAAGAAAAATAATTTGCCAAACAAACATTTAATACGACCAAAAAGGTGTCGTGTTTTTCATAAGTGAAGACGAGCTTAAAGAATTTTTTGGAATTATACTGGTAATGAGTATCCACAAATTGCCTAAAATTAGGCTGTATTGATCCACAATGGAAATATATTCAGTGCCAATTGTATTCAAGACTATGACTTGCGAACGATTTGAAAAAATCCTTACCAACCTGCATTTTGCTAACAATGCTGAGCAATTAAGTCGCGACAATCGTGCTGGGTATGGTATGGTGAAATTTAAGGGCTGTAATATTGGTAGTTTATTATTAGTAGTTTGAACGAGAGATGGAAAAGAAAGTCGAACAAAGACAAGTCAATATGTTTTGCGTGTTTTGATATTTACCATTCACGATTTGCATGAATTTTGAATAATTATATCTATTTTTTACTTACATTTTGAATTATTTTTTTTTTTGTTTATTTATGAATTGTTGATGTTTTTCTTTCCTTTTAAATAGCTAAATTATAATAAAAAATATTCAGAAAATTAAAAAATTCTCCCTATTTTTTACCTTTGGGGACGAATGGGACACATATGTCCCATCATAAAATCTACCTCCCTGAGAAATGAGCAGTATCAAATCAAAATGTGTGGGGAATTGTGGATACATAAGACATTGTCGTATGCAACATAAACAGGATATCAATATTTATGAAGTAGTACTAAAGATATGCAAAAATAAAAATTGGGAAAATAAAGTGCAACATTTTCTCAAAATTTCATAAATTCAAAATGTATATACATATATTCAAAAAGCTGCGTGTGATTTTTTAACAAATAACATAAATTTGGTCACAATCGGTTAAAAAACGTTCAAGTAAGAGGAGAAAACGTAAAAGGGACTTATATGTCCCATTGTCTTCAAAGGGTTAAGGATTTTTTTCAATGGTAATGATTAAATTTGAGTATGTAATAATAAAAGAATCAGGCCATAACAATTATTTTTTACCAAAAAAAAAATATAAATAGTTATTTTTGTTTCAGAATAATATAAACAACAGCAATTTAATAATTTATATTTTTTTGTATGCACTGTCCCCAGATCGGTCTCTGGAGTATATTTAATAAACATCTATGCTGCATTTATACAGTTTTATAAATTCAATTTGTTGAAATCAATTTAACACTCATATAAGATAACAATGTAATGAAAAATTTTTAATAAAAAATTACATAAACATCGTATTATTTATATACTAAAATTTATTGTCTAATCAAATCTACATTTTTTTTATGAAACAACAGTTTTAAGATAGCCACCAAAATTTCGTTGGTTTTTGGCGTTAGTGCAATATCTTTATGCGATATGTTAGTAATGTGTCTGAAATCGCCGACATTGTACGTTGTACTTTTTAGTGCTTTAATATTTGCCCGTTTGTATATATGATATATGACGGGAATCCCATTTGATCCTCGATATATTTTTGTTTGTCCAGGTATATAAACGCCTCGGGTGGAACAAACCCGTTTGCATGTGTATAGTATAGTTGGGAGCCATTATTTAATTGTCTTCTTAGTTTGTTGTACAACGTAGTATATGGTTTTTAAATTTATGATGTAATTGTCAATTTGAATTACATTTGCCTTATTATACTTGTACAATTTCTTATTTGATATATACTTTGTGTACTGATTTTGTGCTGTTCTGTACAGAGAAGTAGTAGAATTTATATGTTTAGAATGAAAAAGACGCCTGTATACGTTATTAGAAAAGCTTCCCTTGCCGTTGGGACTATCTCCTTTATATGTTCATAAAAGTATAAGTATTTGTCCAGGTACACCCGTAGATATTTAATTTAATGTTCGTTCACAATGCTCGTTTGATTTGATTCCGAATTGTTTCCAATTCCGTTTTACGTCGCTATTACATTTTCCTACTGGTGGCCGAAATACAATAGTCTCACATTTGTTACTGCTTATTTTTAAATGCCAACCAAGGACATACTCCTCGACCATGTTGAATGAGTTTTGAAGCCCTTCATTAATATTAGGTATTGTCTTATCAGCATGGTAAATAAAAATATCATCGGCGAATGCCGACTTGTTTGATTATTATTGTTTTCATCGAAATCTTTATATGAATGTATTGATTCCAGAAAAGGTATTATTGCATCATACATTTCCTCTTGGTCACGTATTACTAGGTTGTGCGTATTATCCTTTTCTAGATCTTGAACGGTTATTCCAGCTTTTCTTAGTTTATTCCTTTCAGATTCGTTCACAACTATTTTAGTTAAATTGAGTGGTTTAATTTTATAAATATTTTCCTACCTTGGAACATTCTTACGGGATCCCTATGATCTAATCTCTCCAGGGGTTTCTGAATTTCTTTATTACCTATTAATATAAAATTTTCATTCAATAGTTTTTTATTAAGTTTGAGTTTTGCTTTTTATCATCGTTACTATTTTACTGTTTTCTGAGTGTAATTTTTTAATTATGCTGGTAGAAAATTTGGAAAAGACATCTTTGTCTCTAAATTGTAGTACCGTACTTTCAATGGTCTCTAATATTAGAAAATGTAATCTACTTATATATACATCTATTTCAACAATCGTTATATACATCTATTTCAACAATCGTTAAATTTCGATTGTTCGGTATAACTGTTTCTAACTTGATTTGCTGTATTACCACCTTCTCAAACCTTTTCCAAGTTGTCCTTTTAAAGTTAACTTTGAACGTTGTCCCCTGATTCAAAGTTGTCATAACATTCGGCTCACTACCGTACTCCAATGTTTTGATGAAGTTTGACATTACGTGACTCTCAGTATATTTAGCCTGGAAACCGTTATGTATAAATCATGGTATGAGTCCGATCGAGGAAAGGATGGTGCTACAGAAGCATAAAGCTTGCATCTGAATTCTATTTCCTTTTCCGGCAACCATTCTTTTAGGCTATTGCCTTTGCGTTATTAACAGTATTACTCCTTCTGTGTGCTTCCAGTTCAAGTCTCCCGCTAGTAAATAGTAATTATTTGAATTTTGAAGATTCATAGAATCAAATAGTTTTTGCAAGTCTTCTCGTATTGAAATTATATTGCCGGGCAGATAGTGCTAACTATTTAAAAAGCTGTTGCAGTTATCTTTATGGCGCATGTATCTAAATCATCTAGCGAATATATACTTTGTTTTATCGTAACTGTGGTATTGTATGTTATTCTTGATTACTATAGCAGTTCCCCCACCCTTCTTGAATCAATTCGATATTTTCTTATGATTTTATAATTTGTAAATATTACATTGTATCTATGGTTTAATTTTGTCTCATTTAATTGGACAATATCTACTACCTACCTACTCTTAAAATTTTACCTATTCTTGAAAAAAGGACCAATTCTAAAACAAATTCCCTTAAAAGTACCTTTTCTTAAGAATAAAATGTTACCTTGTTTTTCTTGAAATAAGTAGGCTTTCTGAAAATAAGTAAAAAAAATAACCTTTTCCTAAAAAGAGTACAGCTATGTAAAAAGTATCTCTTCTTACAAAAGTACATCTTTGTAAAAAAGATTCATACTTTTGGCTTTTTGTTACAGAAAGTATTTCTTGTTAAAAATAGTACCTTTTCTTAAAAAAACACTATCTTTTATTATAAGAAGTACCCCTCTGTAACAAAGGAGTTTTCGGAAAAATATAATACATATTCTTGCAAAAAGGACCTAAAAATATATATTTTTTTTTAAAAATACATTCTAGAAAAAAAATGTTCTTAAAGATTTTTTTTTATTTTACAAAACGTACCTTTCCTAAAGATCCATTTAAATTATCGTATTTTTCAACGGGCGCCTTAGACTTGTTGGAACTAACTAGTACATAATATGTAGCGAAAGGAACTTCGTTCCAACCGGGTGTCCCATGACACCTCATGTGATTTTTATTGTACCATGGAAAGTAGGTTTGATTATTGTATTTCGCAAACGGTGTTGCCACAGTGACATCCAACTTCAAAATTTGTTCAACTTGAACTTAAGCGAAGTTCACCTTGTCAGGTTGGAAATAAAAAATATTTTATTTTTATATAAAACTTACTCTAATAAAAAAACTATTGGGTCCGATAAAACAACTTATTTTAAGCAAACCAAATAAAATAACAGAATGACAACAAATTCATTTTTTCGGAGATATGCAACCCGAAAGTTCTGATATATAAGGGGGTAATGGGGTTAAGGAACTGTGTAAAGCTTTTTGTATAAAACAAGTCAAAATAAACGCAAAAAATTAAATATTTTTTGACAACTCGCTCAGATATCGGTTTCTAGAAATTTATTTACCAATCAAACGCAGAAACAAAGACTGCAGAATTCGCGAAGCCGTTGGAGGACAAAATCCTTAAGTCCGCCACGCAGAATGCTTTATAACACTACCCTCATTACTGCCTCACATGTTCGAACTTTCGGGGCCGATAACTCCCAAACTATGCATTTGCATTTTGCATTTCACGATTATACTTTTTTGCTTAAAATAACGTATTTTACCTCTCCTTCAAAAAATGGGGTTTTTTGTAGTGTAAGCGGTAAAATACACCTATTCCGAATTTTTTATTTTTCAATTAATATGTGTTTTTCTTGTGGCAAACTAAATTATGGTAAAAAGTATTAAATGCAAAATTTAGATATCTCTCTTAGCTAGCGTCTACACGAGACAGTTTTGAGGAGCCATAGCAATACATTCACACGTTTTTTTACTAATCCACTCCCAACTTTCTCATATTCTTCATCGTTGTCTGAAAGGCAGTAAATTCAGCAAATGATTTGATGTAAGCGACCAATTACTTGAAGTTCCGTTGTAATTTGCAAAAAAACAAACGTAATCGCAAAAGACCGCACATTTTAGAAAGATTTATTTTCATTTGGAGATTTTGGTAAATAATATTGAATTCACATGAAACGTTACTGACGGAGATTCCTTAAAAGTGTATTATCTTTATAATTCTCTAGATGCCTCCGTTAAACACAAATGATTCTCCTTTTTGACAACTAATACATATTCTCAAGTTGTGTAAACCCAAGGTTAATTATCGAAATATATGACGTTGAGTTTTCAAAATATCGTTAAATTTAGAAATTTATTTTTGGTCTTTATTTGGATATTTTTTAACAAAAATTTGACAGAATGTAAATAATTGGTAACCAATTGTTCAATGTTGAATTTAACTCACTTCTGTGTAAAGTGACAGAGACAGTCGTACTGATGTAAAATTCACGAAACACGAGATATCGCGGGTAGGTTAGTGATATTCTTCTCCAATCTTTACTGTTTACACCAACCAATTGCAGATTATATTAACACTTCAGATGGCATCGTTGTACTCAGACCAGTTTAGAGCAACTCCATGCCGAGACCAAATTATAAAAGATGGCAGTACCAAAGAAAAAATTTTAGTGGGGGCGACGCGTCGGCAAATGTTCGATCCGTCTGTTAAGCAGTTGACTTTTTGTGTATTTTTGGTAGTTGGCAGTGTTCCATCGAACTGTACACCAGTTTAAAATAACGTTAAAAGTCAAAATCCGTTTTTCCGGAGTAAAATTTAATGAGTAATCTTCTGGGTTAGCCGAATTAACCTTTGTAATGCCCTAAGCTTGGTCGGTGTAAATGCTGTAGTATCAAAATATAAGTTATTGCATTTTATAAATATCGTTAAATTTTATATATTTTTTCTCCAAAAATTTGGGTTTGTTGTAAAATGTTTGCGTGTAAAATAGTGTGAAACTTTCCATCAATGCCAAATATTTACATTTGACATTAACATTATCACCAAAAATTTGACAGAATGCAAACAGTTGGCAGTCAATTGTTCAATGTTGCAATTCCCTTAATTCTATATAAAGATCCGTATTCAGTTCGTGCGAAAATATCGCAAAATTTTGGTGAATTGTCTTCATACAGAAATTTTGATTGCAGAGAGTTGCCAACTATTATCTCTGATTTACTTTCCAAATATATCATTAATAATTCTTCTTCGCACTCCTTTTTATTTGTAATGTGGGTAGTGTTACTTTTGTTTGTTAAAATAATCAAAATTCCGCTATAATCAGCTATCAAACGATACTCAGTTTTTATGAAATTTTCGTCGACCTCAGAAGTACGTGTAATTAATTAAATTGGGGACGTGTTTTGTCTTTCAATGCTTTATTAGAACTAAACTTTTTTGTTTTCTCAAACATATTTCTAAAACAATCAAAATACTTAGATATAACAATGACAACAATTCCTTTCCCCCAGTCGCAGTACTCAACGGAAATCATATCACCAACCCAAGTATTTATTCGATAAAATGTGGTACCGCAGCTCAGTAATTTCATCTTTGCAGTTGACTTCCATTGACCAGCGTTACACTGTACGACAACTTATGCCATATTGTCCAGTGTTAACTATCCCCTCACTTAAGTGAAGGCCGTCCTCGGTCTTATTTAGGGCAGTTTCTTTACATATTTCAACTTGAGTCAATCTACGTCTTTTCATCCATCGATTAATAAGAACCATTGAAGGATAAGATGATGCAAGAATAGAGAACATGATGTAGCCGTATAAGATGGATCACGTCCTTGTATTCCTTTTGAGTTCACCAACATAACGTAGGCTTTCATATTCATTACATTCAGTAATGGTGGACCTGAATTTTCCCATTGGTGAAGGCATTTTTAGTAAAGATAATAAGGTAGATAAACTACAGCCATTTCATCTTCTATGACATTGGCCACTGAATCAGTAATAATAATTGCATCAGCAATTTCAGATAGTATTTCCAAATAATCCGTAGAAGGTAGATGATAATGTGGGTTGGAAGTTATCAACTGAGTGCATTCCGGTTTCTCAGTGGGATACAATTTTGGATAAGAGGAGAGTTGGGAGACTTTTCCCAAATGGGGAGTTAGGAATATGATAATTTTCTTACATAATGTTTTAGGCTACGGGTAATTAATTATAAAACACAAAAAATCTCAAATTTATCCAAATTTAACATAAGTTACAATAAACTAAAACTAAGATATTAGTATTTGTGCATTGCTCATAAACAATTTCAAATCAAATTGCTCCAAACTAGTCGAAATCACAAAATAGTTTTAACCAAGGTTAAAGATAATATTAGGTCTTCAAAGTTAATTAAAATCATTCTTCTCCTCGATAGTAGGATGCAGAAAAATCTAGTAGTGCCAATTTAATTTTTTTTGGTATTCACAAGGGTTCTGTTAATATAGAAAATAGTACGACTGGTTGAATTTCTTTAAAAAAAGGATTTGTCCTAAAAGAGGTCAAATTATCTTAGATTGTCCTCATGGACCACCCTTCCTCTAATGAGAACCGTCGTTCCCATATCAGCTTCTATCAGAGCTTCCTCATATAACGGGGTCAATTTATTCCCTAATCTTCGATTGTTCCTCACAAAAACCTTGTATCCTACTTCAAAAACCGTATTATGACGCCTTCCGTTAAAATGTTCTAATTGTTTAATCTGTGCATTTCTTATTCGCTCCCTTATCTTCTGCCTGGAATCAGATGAGGCAGAATGAATAGTATCTAATGGCCTTTTATTGGTTACAGAATGGATTATCCGGTTGTATTCTATAGTCGCCTGCAAAATAAGGTCAACTGTGTCATCGATCTTCCTCTCGAATTTCAAACATCTTGCTATTTCCGCAAGAGTGCTATGAAATCTCTCAACTTGCCCGTTTGAGGTGCTGTGCAACGGTGGAGCGTTAACAATTTGGACGTTAAATTGGTTTTTCAAAGTCGTTCTTATTGTTTCAGAATTTAAAGACCTTTCATTACCGCAAAAGATTACTCTTGTTTGGAGAAAGATGTTCATTAATTGAAGTATAGGTTCCTTCACATCTACGATTGTCCTAGACTGTATCGGTTGTACAACAGCAAATTTTGAAAATTTATCCACACAGGTCAGAAAAAACTTCCTATCGGTGGAAAAAATATCAATATGAAGAACTTCACCGGAGTAAGAAGGTATAGCAGTCTCTCCTATAACATGTTTTTCTGGATGTCGTTTATACTTAGATTTTGAACAAGTCTTGCCAGAGGCGGATTTAGGTTGGATGTGGCCCTGGGCGCAGAATAAATATTGGGCCCTTAAAAATAATCAAATAATAACCAAATTTTTCTTTAAATAACCCAAAATATTATTATAATTCATTTTATAAACCTTAAAACCATAAAAGTGGTTTACTTAAATTACTAACTAAAATACATAGTTACAAAAATTTTTTTTTATCTATTTGGCTTGCATACTTGTTAATTATATCATTACAATCAATAATTTTAAGTAAATACTAATGAGTCGTTCTTCTGACATTGAATTTCTTAAATAATTCTTTACTCTTTTAAGACAAAAAATGCTCGTTCTACAGAAGTGTTTGAGATTGGCAAGGTATACAATATTTTTAAAACAATTTCCACATTTGGAAAAGTTGCTTTCATATTTGCGGTTTTATTTATATATACTACTGACTGACACGGCAGACTTCGCAATGCCGACAAAAGTATTCAATGATGTTATGGCCACTAATGAATTCAAACATTTTATTTGGGTAAACCACCCCATCACAAAAGTGTGCGTAAAACGCAAATGCGTAGACAGTAAAAGTAGTCCGTTCCAACCTATGTATTGGTTAGTAAATAGGTAGAGTGGTTCTCGAGTTATAAAATGATGAACATAGGACAACTTATTTTTATATATGTATATAGATTTATTGATTGTTTGTCCTGCTCATCTAAAAAAAATTTTAACTGTTCGAACTCATCTTTCAAATATATTGAATCTATGCATTATTTATACAAATCTATTAAGTTATTAATGCATTTAAATTTTTTCCTTTTGTAGAATTGGATCTCTCTTCTAATCCAATTTTAAATTTTTTTTAACCACATTTCAATGCTAAGATTGCATCAGCCCTTGCTGACCATCTTGTGTCCGACATTTTCCTTAATGTATACGCGCTGCTTCCCAAGTTGTTGCGTAAGATATTCCATCGAATCGTTGACGCAGAAAAGAAAGCAAGCAAATGTTGTACAAATAAAACGTACTTTGAAGCATTATTGCAACTCACTGCTGCTAAGTTAGCCACTCGCTTAAGGGAAGTGATTAAATGTTGCTGAAGGAGTATGTTGTTTTATTCTAGCTTGCAGACCAGTGTATTTACCTGACATATTTGCTGCGTTGTCGTAAGATTGCTCTCGACAATATTTAAGATCCACTGAAACATTTTGCAGTGTAGATAAAACAGTATTTTCTAGATATTCCTTTCTTAACATCCCCAGTTTGTGTTACATATCGAACTACAAAAGCAAGTTGATCCAAATGGACAACATCAGGTGTAGACTCTAAAATTATATTGTAATAGTTAGCCTTTTTTATTTCATCTACAATGTGTGCGACACGAGTATCAGCCATTAATTACAAAAGTTCAGAGCATGTTTGGTGGGATAAATAATTGGCATGACCACTTCCTTGATTCCCATACTTTTGTAAGTGCGACTTTTAAAAACCATCATAGTCGCTCAAATACTCTAAACTTGTCAAATAATTGCATTTTCTGGAAGAAGTTGCACTCTCGTTATGTCCTCTAAATGCAATTCCTACTCGTGCAAGGAATTTTATTGTGGATACAACTCTTCGCAAAACGTTTCTCCAATGACTTTCGTTTTGCATTATAATTTGCGCATCGACGCGATTTGAAACCATGGTGCGCTTGTAGAGTGCACACATTGAGGCGACATGCTCCTTTGATTTTCCTTGGTTGGACAAAGTAGCTCTAATATGCTTCCAATTTTGAAACCCAGTTGTCAACTTCAATTTTGAGTCCGAAAATAATTTGCATGGATAGCAATATAAAGATTTGGATGTTTCGGAAAAAAATATCCACGCTCTTACTTCACTATCTCCACTCGACGTTTTCCAATAAAAACGCTCAAGTCCTCTATAGTAAGTGCGATCACCGTGCTTATATATCGATTTAATTCCACTAATATGTCCAATATTTATTGGTTTATTACAAATAACAAATTCAACCATTTCTATTGTTAATACATTAGGCCAGAGAGCAATATCTTTTAATTTTATTTCCAATGAAGTAGTTTCCGACTGACTCTTGCAATTTTCCATCGGCATATCTTGCCTCCCTTTGTCCACTGATATTTCACTTATGCCTTCTTCTAAACGAAGGGTTTCAGCAAACCCATTTTCTCGACTGGTGGAAGCTGTAATTGCACCAGTTTTCTTTGTGTCCCCGGAATTATCTACTTTGATCATAAATTTATCTAATGCCCCTTTCTGTTGGTTAATAACTTATTCATATTGTTTTTTAACTTTTATTTCTTCAGCGTCTGATAAATGGAGTTTCTCTTTTATTCATTCTTAGAATAAAAAAATAAACACTTTAATTTTTATATGTATGTATTTATAAGAAAAACTTGATTTATAACCCTTTTTGTTTGACATAAAACAAACCATATTTTCAAAAGAGCTTTGAGCTTCCACAACTTTTTTGCTCCCATACAAATTACGTTTTAGGAATGGTACGTAACTCTACCATTCAAGAGACCTACTAAATTTAATTTTATTTTAATTTTAATATAAATTCAACTCACCTGAATATTTTTAAAGCACAAGTTAATAATCTTTTTCTCAAAAACTTTTTCTATTTTTGATATAATAGATACTGAGATATTCTTGCTTTTATCTCTGTTTAACGACGTCTCTATAATAGATAAAACTTTACGGTACGATTCTAGTGACTCTTTCAGTGTTACGTGCAGCTCATTTGTAGCACAACTCATTTGTTGTTATATGAAAAACTATGCTCATCGTAACTAAAATTTCTTTTAGGAAATATTTATAGGAAAATGCATAAAGTCACGGGGCCCGGGCGCGCGCCCGGTGCGCCCCCCCTTAAATCCGCCTCTGAGTCTTGCAATTAGCGACTATTTCATTAGATAATTTAGTCATTTTGGGGAAGTAGTAATCTAACAGTATTTGTTTAACATTTTCCTGTGGCGCTCTATGAGCCCGATTATGTTCTGTTACTACAATTTCTCTTTGTTCACTTTTGTCAAAAATGTCCAAAACAAATTTACAAGAATATCGAAATTTTGTTGCAGGGAAACATTGAATCAAATCATGCTGAATGTGAGCTAACATAGGTAGATCGCAATGTATTGCGTTTACTACACCCGTATCCCTATCGGAAAATTGCACGATGTGTCTGATCTTATTCCCGAAAAGTATAAAATTGCGGGTAGTAGGAAATTCAGCCTCTTCTATAATAATTTGATTTCGAAAACAGTTTACTGGTTGGTCGGTACTTTCTATAGTATAAGTAAGTGACGCCTCGCTATGAACTGTGGCTAAATCAGAACAATTATCATCCTCTGTTACATAAATGTGTTGTCGAGATAATGCATCTGCAACCAGATTTTCCTTTCCTGGTTTGTAAACTATATTCGCATTGTGCTCATCGACAAAAGCTTTCCAGCGTTTTATTTTCGCATTCGAATTACGATCCGAAACCGCAAATGTCAATGGTAGGTGATCCGTAAAGATATTAAGGGTTTTCACACCGTAGAGATAATGTTGGAGAGACTTTAAAGCCCAAACTATAGCTAAAAGTTCTCTCTCGTTTGTGGCAAAATGTAATTCATTTCCTGTTAACACTCTCGAAATCATTATTATAGGCCTTCCATCTTGCGGCAAAACGGCACCAAGACCATGAGATGATGCGCCAGTTGTAAGATCAAATGGCTTTCCAAAGTCAGGGTACATCAGCATTACGTCCTCTGAAGTTAAAATATCCCTTATTTTATGGACAGCTCTCAATTCATCATCTTGGAGATTTATTACAATTTTCTTAGATTGAGTAGCACGTATTTTGTCGTTTTCGCCTTTTAGAATATCGGTTAATGGCTTTGCTATTTTCGCAAAGTCTTTCATAAAACACCGATAATAGCTAGCAAGACCAAGAAATCATCTATTGGCAAATAATGTAGTGGGTTCAGGATAGTTTTTAATTGTATCGATCTTGGTTGGAGATGATTTAATACCTCCCCTTGACACCGTAAATCCAAGGTATTCTACTTCTGTTTTAAAAAAAATTTGATTTTTCGATCGAGACCCTCATGTTCGCTTCGAGCACGCTCTTAAGAACGCAGTCGATATGAGTTACATGCTCTTCTTTGGTCCCTGAAAAGATAGTAACGTCATCTACATAGACATAGCCAGTCTTGCCAATTTGTTCCCTAAGAACATCATCTATTGCTCTTTGAAACATGCTGGGGGCATTTTTCAGCCCAAATGGCAATCGGCAAAACTCATACTTGCCATTGTTTACGGCAAAGGCAGTTTTTTCCCTGTCCCTTTCAGCCAGTTTTATCTGGTGAAATCCAGATTTTAAGTCCAATGTTGTAAAGTATTTCGCTTTGCCCAAATTGGACAAAATCACTTGTATATTTGGAACAGGATATTTATCATCAATTGTTTTGCCATTGAGCTTCCGAAAGTCTATTACAAGACGTTTTTTCTTGTTTCCCAAATGATCAACTCCTTTTTTGTCAACAACCCAGACCGGGCTATTGAAAGGTGACCTAGAGGGTCGAATTATGCCTTCAGCCAATAGTTGCTTTATTTCGGCATTAACAAAGTCAGCTACACCCGTCGGGTATGGGTACAGCTTTGAGTAAACAGGATTTTCGTCCTCCATTTTAATGGTAGCAACGATATTAGTGTTGTAAGGCAAAGCTTCGTTAGGATCTGCAAAAGCCTTCAATCTATTTCTCATCATCTTCTGAAATTCTGCCTTTACTGCGAAACGTACATCTATTTTGTCAATCTCTAAGATATTGACATCATTGCATTCGAAAAAAATCATTTTCTCAGAACCATAGTTATTAAGAATTTCCCCTTTTTCCAAATCAATTCTCGCATTGATTTGTTTAAGCAAATCCAAGCCAATGATTCCATCGAATGTAGATAACGACTTTAAAATAAAAAATGTTGAATTTTTGCCAAATAAATTTATGTAACATTTTTGTTTCACGGAATCGTGACCGTGAATAGAATGAACCAAAAACGGTGTATTGACAGGCATTAATTTTTTCAGTTCCGCTAGTGGTTTTATATAATTTTTAAAAGCCCCAGTGTCAATTAATTATTTGATGGTCCTTCCTGCTATACAGTCCGCCTTATGAACGGTAACAGGGATCTACCCCTAAAAAATTAACATAATCAGTAGATTCGACCACTTCATCAATTATATCCTGAGACTCTATCTCAGCCACATCACTATATTTTTCTCCTTTCTGGCATTCCTGCGAATGAGTTTGTTGACTAATATTGTAAATCTTCTGCAATTTAGGACCTGTATTCCTGTCGGATACTGTGTGCCGCTTAAGCTGGTTATCCTGTGACCAGCTTTCATTAACTCCATTAGTAGGCTGTCTATATCGAGAAGTTGATGGATCTATGTCCATATGAACAGGTTGGTCTCTATGGTAAATCTGTAAATTTGATAGAAGGTTCCTGATATAATATGGATTTCTGTGTCGGTATGAATAACCATGGGCAATATTATTATGATCTTCAGATGGTTTCACCTGTATTTTCTTAGTAGTATCTGTTCGGATTTTTGTTGTCATCATTTCTAAGGTGTGCGAAGTTAGCCCCCATTTTTGGAAATAAATATTTTTGAATATTGTTCTGAATTGTTCTAGGATTGTTCTACATTGTTCCAAAACAATGATTTTCTAAAATATAATTTGTACCGGTAAATCGAAAAAAACCAATATTAAATTTTGCACCCCATTTTTGGAAAAACGAAATTTTTGCGGTTGTTCTGGGTTGTTCTAGTTGTTCTAACCATTGTTCCAAAACGATGATTTTCTAAAATATAATTTGTACCGGTAAATCAAAAAAAACAATTTTAAAGTTGCACCCCACTTTTGTAAAAAAAAAATTTTTTTCCAGTTGTTCTAAGTTGTTCTAGGTTGTTCTAAACATTGTTCCAAAACAATGATTTTCTAAAATATAATTTGTACCGGTAAATCGAAAAAAACCAATTTTAAAGTTGCACCCCACTTTTGTAAAAAAAAATTTTTTTGCAGTTGTTCTAGGTTGTTCTAGTTGTTCTAAACATTGTTCCAAAACAATGATTTTCTAAAATATAATTTGTACCGGTAAATCGAAAAAAACCAATTTTAAAGTTGCACCCCACTTTTGTAAAAAAAAAATTTTTTGCAGTTGTTCTAAGTTGTTCTAGGTTGTTCTAGTTGTTCTAAACATTGTTCCAAAACAATGATTTTCTAAAATATAATTTGTACCGGTAAATCGAAAAAAACCAATATTAAATTTTGCACCCCATTTTTGGAAAAACGAAATTTTTGCGGTTGTTCTGGGTTGTTCTAGTTGTTCTAACCATTGTTCCAAAACGATGATTTTCTAAAATATAATTTGTACCGGTAAATCAAAAAAAACAATTTTAAAGTTGCACCCCACTTTTGTAAAAAAAAAATTTTTTTGCAGTTGTTCTAAGTTGTTCTAGGTTGTTCTAGTTGTTCTAAACATTGTTCCAAAACAATGATTTTCTAAAATATAATTTGTACCGGTAAATCGAAAAAAACCAATTTTAAAGTTGCACCCCACTTTTGTAAAAAAAAATTTTTTTGCAGTTGTTCTAGGTTGTTCTAGTTGTTCTAAACATTGTTCCAAAACAATGATTTTCTAAAATATAATTTGTACCGGTAAATCGAAAAAAACCAATTTTAAAGTTGCACCCCACTTTTGTAAAAAAAAAATTTTTTGCAGTTGTTCTAAGTTGTTCTAGGTTGTTCTAGTTGTTCTAAACATTGTTCCAAAACAATGATTTTCTAAAATATAATTTGTACCGGTAAATCGAAAAAAACCAATTTTAAAGTTGCACCCCACTTTTGTAAAAAAAAATTTTTTTGCAGTTGTTCTAGTTGTTCTAAACATTGTTCCAAAACAATGATTTTCTAAAATATAATTTGTACCGGTAAATCGAAAAAAACCAATTTTAAAGTTGCACCCCACTTTTGTAAAAAAAAATTTTTTTGCAGTCGTTCTAAGTTGTTCTAGTTGTTCTAAACATTGTTCCAAAACAATGATTTTCTAAAATATAATTTGTACCGGTAAATCAAAAAAAAACCAATTTTAAAGTTGCACCCCACTTTTGTAAAAAAAAATTTTTTTGCAGTTGTTCTAAGTTGTTCTAAACATTGTTCCAAAACAATGAGTGGGGTGCAACTTTAAAATTGGTTTTTTTCGATTTACCGGTACAAATTATATTTTAGAAAATCATTGTTTTGGAACAATGTTTAGAACAACTAGAACAACCTAGAACAACTTAGAACAACTGCAAAAAAATTTTTTTTTACAAAAGTGGGGTGCAAAGCTTTCCAGCGTTTTATTTTCGCATTCGAATTACGATCCGAAACCGCAAATGTCAATGGTTGGTGATCCGTAAAGATATTAAGGGTTTTCACACCGTAGAGATAATGTTGGAGAGACTTTAAAGCCCAAACTATAGCTAAAAGTTCTCTCTCGTTTGTGGCAAAATGTAATTCATTTCCTGTTAACACTCTCGAAATCATTATTATAGGCCTTCCATCTTGCGGCAAAACGGCACCAAGACCATGAGATGATGCGCCAGTTGTAAGATCAAATGGCTTTCCAAAGTCAGGGTACATCAGCATTACGTCCTCTGAAGTTAAAATATCCCTTATTTTATGGACAGCTCTCAATTCATCATCTTGGAGATTTATTACAATTTTCTTAGATTGAGTAGCACGTATTTTGTCGTTTTCGCCTTTTAGAATATCGGTTAATGGCTTTGCTATTTTCGCAAAGTCTTTCATAAAACACCGATAATAGCTAGCAAGACCAAGAAATCATCTATTGGCAAATAATGTAGTGGGTTCAGGATAGTTTTTAATTGTATCGATCTTGGTTGGAGATGATTTAATACCTCCCCTTGACACCGTAAATCCAAGGTATTCTACTTCTGTTTTAAAAAAAAATTGATTTTTCGATCGAGACCCTCATGTTCGCTTCGAGCACGCTCTTAAGAACGCAGTCGATATGAGTAACATGCTCTTCTTTGGTCCCTGAAAAGATAGTAACGTCATCTACATAGACATAGCAAGTCTTGCCAATTTGTTCCCTAAGAACATCATCTATTGCTCTTTGAAACATGCTGGGGGCATTTTTCAGCCCAAATGGCAATCGGCAAAACTCATACTTGCCATTGTTTACGGAAAAGGCAGTTTTTTCCCTGTCCCTTTCAGCCAGTTTTATCTGGTGAAATCCAGATTTTAAGTCCAATGTTGTAAAGTATTTCGCTTTGCCCAAATTGGACAAAATCACTTGTATATTTGGAACAGGATATTTATCATCAATTGTTTTGCCATTGAGCTTCCGAAAGTCTATTACAAGACGTTTTTTCTTGTTTCCCAAATGATCAACTCCTTTTTTGTCAACAACCCAGACCGGGCTATTGAAAGGTGACCTAGAGGGTCGAATTATGCCTTCAGCCAATAGTTGCTTTATTTCGGCATTAACAAAGTCAGCTACACCCGTCGGGTATGGGTACAGCTTTGAGTAAACAGGATTTTCGTCCTCCATTTTAATGGTAGCAACGATATTAGTGTTGTAAGGCAAAGCTTCGTTAGGATCTGCAAAAGCCTTCAATCTATTTCTCATCATCTTCTGAAATTCTGCCTTTACTGCGAAACGTACATCTATTTTGTCAATCTCTAAGACATTGACATCATTGCATTCGAAAAAAATCATTTTCTCAGAACCATAGTTATTAAGAATTTCCCCTTTTACCAAATCAATTCTCGCATTGATTTGTTTAAGCAAATCCAAGCCAATGATTCCATCGAATGTAGATAACGACTTTATAATAAAAAATGTTGAATTTTTGCCAAATAAATTTATGTAACATTTTTGTTTCACGGAATCGTGACCGTGAATAGAATGAACCAAAAACGGTGTATTGACAGGCATTAATTTTTTCAGTTCCGCTAGTGGTTTTATATAATTTTTAAAAGCCCCAGTGTCAATTAATTATTTGATGGTCCTTCCTGCTATACAGTCCGCCTTATGAACGGTAACAGGGATCTACCCCTAAAAAATTAACATAATCAGTAGATTTGACCACTTCATCAATTATATCCTGAGACTCTATCTCAGCCACATCACTATATTTTTCTCCTTTCTGGCATTCCTGCGAATGAGTTTGTTGACTAATATTGTAAATCTTCTGCAATTTAGGACCTGTATTCCTGTCGGATACTGTGTGCCGCTTAAGCTGGTTATCCTGTGACCAGCTTTCATTAACTCCATTAGTAGGCTGTCTATATCGAGAAGTTGATGGATCTATGTCCATATGAACAGGTTGGTCTCTATGGTAAATCTGTAAATTTGATAGAAGGTTCCTGATATAATATGGATTTCTGTGTCGGTATGAATAACCATGGGCAATATTATTATGATCTTCAGATGGTTTCACCTGTATTTTCTTAGTAGTATCTGTTCGGATTTTTGTTGTCATCATTTCTAAGGTGTGCGAAGTTAGCCCCCATTTTTGGAAATAAATATTTTTGAATATTGTTCTGAATTGTTCTAGGATTGTTCTACATTGTTCCAAAACAATGATTTTCTAAAATATAATTTGTACCGGTAAATCGAAAAAAACCAATATTAAATTTTGCACCCCATTTTTGGAAAAACGAAATTTTTGCGGTTGTTCTGGGTTGTTCTAGTTGTTCTAACCATTGTTCCAAAACGATGATTTTCTAAAATATAATTTGTACCGGTAAATCAAAAAAAACAATTTTAAAGTTGCACCCCACTTTTGTAAAAAAAAAATTTTTTTGCAGTTGTTCTAAGTTGTTCTAGGTTGTTCTAGTTGTTCTAAACATTGTTCCAAAACAATGATTTTCTAAAATATAATTTGTACCGGTAAATCGAAAAAAACCAATTTTAAAGTTGCACCCCACTTTTGTAAAAAAAAATTTTTTTGCAGTTGTTCTAAGTTGTTCTAGGTTGTTCTAGTTGTTCTAAACATTGTTCCAAAACAATGATTTTCTAAAATATATTTTGTACCGGTAAATCGAAAAAAACCAATTTTAAAGTTGCACCCCACTTTTGTAAAAAAAAAATTTTTTGCAGTTGTTCTAAGTTGTTCTAGGTTGTTCTAGTTGTTCTAAACATTGTTCCAAAACAATGATTTTCTAAAATATAATTTGTACCGGTAAATCGAAAAAAACCAATTTTAAAGTTGCACCCCACTTTTGTAAAAAAAAATTTTTTTCCAGTTGTTCTAGGTTGTTCTAGTTGTTCTAAACATTGTTCCAAAACAATGATTTTCTAAAATATAATTTGTACCGGTAAATCGAAAGAAACCAATTTTAAAGTTGCACCCCACTTTTGTAAAAAAAAATTTTTTTGCAGTCGTTCTAAGTTGTTCTAGGTTGTTCTAGTTGTTCTAAACATTGTTCCAAAACAATGATTTTCTAAAATATAATTTGTACCGGTAAATCGAAAAAAAACCAATTTTAAAGTTGCACCCCACTTTTGTAAAAAAAAATTTTTTTGCAGTTGTTCTAAGTTGTTCTAAACATTGTTCCAAAACAATGAGTGGGGTGCAACTTTAAAATTGGTTTTTTTCGATTTACCGGTACAAATTATATTTTAGAAAATCATTGTTTTGGAACAATGTTTAGAACAACTAGAACAACCTAGAACAACTTAGAACAACTGCAAAAAAAATTTTTTTTACAAAAGTGGGGTGCAACTTTAAAATTGGTTTTTTTCGATTTACCGGTACAAATTATATTTTAGAAAATCATTGTGTTGGAACAATGTTTAGAACAACTAGAACAACCTAGAACAACTTAGAACAACTGCAAAAAAATTTTTTTTTACAAAAGTGGGGTGCAACTTTAAAATTGTTTTTTTTTCGATTTACCGGTACAAATTATATTTTAGAAAATCATTGTTTTGGAACAATGTTTAGAACAACTAGAACAACCTAGAACAACCGCAAAAAAATTTTTTTTTCAAAAATGGGGTGCAACTTTAAAATTGGTTTTTTTCGATTTACCGGTACAAATTATATTTTAGAAAATCATCGTTTTGGAACAATGTTTAGAACAACTAGAACAACCCAGAACAACCGCAAAAATTTCGTTTTTCCAAAAATGGGGTGCAAAGTTTAATATTGGTTTTTTTCGATTTACCGGTACAAATTATATTTTAGAAAATCATTGTTTTGGAACAATGTAGAACAATCCTAGAACAATTCAGAACAATCTTCAAAAATATTTATTTCCAAAAATGGGGGGCTAACTTCGCACACCTTCATTTCTATTAGTATAAGTTGTCGCAAAAACATATCGTTCGTGATTTGCTTCGACTTCTTGAGCCAGTGCGAGAGCAGTTGGAAGATCGGACGCGCGAATTACGTACTTAAGACGTTGAATTCAGTTTTAAAACTACTCTTTATTTATTTCATTCTCTTTGGCAATACGAAACCTTTGGGTTTGCTGTGACAGACAGACAGGTAACAAAGTATGTGTTTATACAAACACATATTTTGTCTACTTGATTGTATGTAACTCCTCCATCCCTGGTAGAAAAATTCTCCTGAATTAGGTAATTAAATATTGTCGTATCTTTCCGCAATTTCTTCAACTGCTTTGTGTTGAATATTTTTTTTGAATTTTGATTCGTATATTAGTTTTCCTTACAATTATAAATATAACAGTCAATGTGACTACCATAATTATGATTAACGTTGCATTTATGCCATATGAGATATATCTGGTTGACTTCAATTCTTCAATCATTTTGATGATTTCTACTTGGGTTACTTTTAGTTGATTAAAGTTAATTTCATGTGTTTTTTTGTGAAATTGTACAATGTTTCATCGTTATCATATGCAAATTTATCATAGGTGTACATTTTCTTGTTTGAGTATTCCCTATTTAATATTGTGTATTAAAGAATTGTTTTTTGCATTTTTAATTATTATGGTTTCTTCATCAACATAAGTAACTGATTGTTCTTTATTAATTTTAAGTTTACAATTATTATGAAAAATACAATTTGGACTTTTAATTAATTTTTGTAGGGTTGTATGTTCTTTATATAAATAATTTATATTGCTTATTTTTACAAAGTTTTGTTGTTCTTCTTCGATTTCTAAAAAATTTGTATTTGGTATAGGTAATATTAATTTTACATTAGTTGTTTCAAAGTTAGTAGGTAGTATAGTAGGTATTTTGATGGCAAATACCAGTATATTATTATTGTAATACATAACACCTTGTTGTACTAATTTTAATTTGTAAAAATCTATGTTAAATGTTTCGATTTCGTCTGATGTTAGAATACTAGGGTGAAGTACTATATTATGTTTGGCAGAAGCAATGTTGTCTTGTATTTGGTTGATTCTGTTCTCTATGAATTTTAGTTTGAACATTATGTCCGAAAAATGAAAATGTTGGGCAATATATTCGTTCTGTGATTGCAATTCTTTAATAGCTTGAATCGTCTTGTTTCTGTCATTATATATATTAATGAGTGTCACCAATATTATTATGGCAATCTGCAAATTTCAATGGACGTTTAATGTTGGTAGGATGTACATTTTCTAAATTTCTTTTAATAAATTTGGGTTGTTCTTTATGTCGTACACTCCTATAATTTTTTATATAACCTTCTTGTCTTTGTTCTACATAATTGTCACGTTTATTATTTTCCTTGCATAATATCTGACGTTTTTTTGATTCGATACGATTGTTTATTGTATTGTGATCAACTTTTTGCTGTTCAGCTTCTAACGGAGTGCATTTAATAGTTGAATGATAGGTATTGTTATAGAATTTTATTGATTTTGCCATTTGAATAATTATTGGTAAGTTTTCCTCAAGATTAAGTACCCTTATTTTTTCTGATATTGTATTATTTAATCTTTCAATGTCAGAGTTTCCGGTATGGCTATTAGGTTTAGTTGCATGGTATTCAATATTTGTCTCCTCTAAAAATCTTCGGACATTTACTGTATTAAATTCGTTATCAAAAACAAGTTTCTTTATGTTTCCGTTTATAGCTAAGAATTCTCTGATTTTCTGAATAATAGTTTGGTTATTCCTATCTGGAAGGTGGAAGTGTACTGCGAATTTCGAGAATTTGTCTATAAAAATTATAAAAGATTGCTTGCTATTGACATATGTGTCAACGTGAATTATTTCATTTGGCATAGATGGGGTTTCAGTATGCTGAAGATTCGGTTTTATAGGATTTCTATCGTATTTAGCGGATGTGGAGTGATCGCAATTATTTATAACTTTATGAACTGTAGTTTTAAGTTCTGGGTTATGGATTCGGTGTTTAATTCCTTCATATGTTGGAATAATTCCTGAGTGACCTGTTTCTTGTTTGTGATATAACGCTATTTGCTTTTTCAACTCCTCTATATTTTCAACATCAGTGGAAAAATAGGTGCATTTGTGGAATTTAACATCTATTCGGTTTTGATAATATTCTTTGATAGCACTTTGATATTCAGAAAATTTGCTTTCATCTACAAAAGAATAAATACCGACTTGGCCTTTTAGATTGTAGGCTGCAAGCTTACCTCCTATATTTTGCGAGCCCAAATCTTCATTGTCTATATATACTCTGGTTTTCCCGAAAACATTTATAGATTCTATATCTTTCTTCTCCGTAATTATTATTTGAAATTTGAAGCGATTGACAACTGTATCGAGAATATGGATATTGTCATTTAGGTTTTCGTCTTGTAATAAATTCTCCTCAGTGTTTATAGTTTCCACTAAAGGTTCGGTTTCATCGATACGGCTTAAGAAATCAGCTATGTGATTTTCTTTACCTTTAATATAATCTATTTTAGCGTTATAGTCCATTAAAATGACAAGCCAACGCTGCAGTCTAGGGTTTATATCTCTACCGTTATTCTTAGCTTGTAACCACTTGAGTGGTTGATGATCTGTGCTAAGATCAAACTCTACTCCGTAGAGATATGGTCGGAAATATTGTGTGCTCCAAACAATGGCTAATAGTTCGTTTTCGGTTGTAGAATAATTTCTTTCATGTACATTTAGTGTTCTGGAGGCATAGCATATTGGGTGACCCTCTTGGGTTAAAACAGCACCCAATGCAAAGTTACTAGCATCAGTTATGAGCTTAAATTTTTTATTAAAGTTTGGATATCTTAAGATGGGTGGATTTACCAGAATATCTTTTAATTGTTCAAAAGCAGCAATAAAATTGGGATCATTTGAATTTACTTTTGAATTTTTTTTCAAATATTTTGTCATAGGATATGCAATTTTTGCATAATCTTTTATAAATTTCCTGTAAAATCCCGTCATCCCTAGGAATGATTTTATCCTTTTTTGTGTGTTTGGAAGCTTCAACTTCTGAATTATTTCCACTTTTCTTGGGTTTGGTTTGACACCTTTAGGTGTAAGAACATGACCTAAAAATTCCGTTTGGTTTTGTAAAAAATTGCATTTATCTATTTGGATTTTTAATTTGGCTTCCCGAAGCCGCTTGAATATTTTTTTCAAGTTAATTAAATGCTCATCTAAAGATGTGCTAAATATTAAAATATCATCCAAATAAACAATACAAATTTTATTTACATAGTCCCTTAGTACGGAGTTCATGAGTCTTTGGAAAGTGGATGAAGCATTTTTTAATCCAAATGGCATACGAATAAATTCGTAGTGTCCAAATGGAGTAGAAAATTCAGTTTTTTCCCTGTCATTTTGTTTCACCAAAATTTGATAGAACCCTTTTGCAAGGTCGACTGTTGAAAAATATTGGGCTCTGCCCAGTTTATCCAAAATTCCTTCCATATGAGGAATAGTAAATTTATCAGTTTTGGAGTATTCGTTGAGCTTCCTATAATCCACGACTAACCTCCATTTTTTTTATACCAGAATTGTCAATTTTCTTGGGTACAATCCAAAGAGGGCTATTGTACGGGGAAGTACTTTCTTTAATGATATTTTGCGAAAGCATTTCATTAATTTGTTTTTGGATTTCATTTTCATGAACTCGTGGGTATCGGTATATTTTAGAATAAAGAGGTTTGTCTATAGATGTTGGAATTTCATGTTGTACTTCATGAGTTGCCGTTAGTTTATCTCCGTCTTTATAAAATAAATCTTGAAATTCTTCCAATAATTTTCTTAATTTACAATTTTCATCCCGATTTAAATTAAGTTGATTAATTTAACTGAAATCTGTATCTTCAATCGTCTGAATTGTATTGATATGATACGGAGATTGTTCTTCAAAAAGGATATTTTTCCCAAAAATGTCCACAAATCTATTCTCTAAGTCCATTTTTGCTTTAAGGGGTATGAGAAAGTTTTGACCTATAATAGCATCATAGTTGCGGTTTGATATATTTATTACTTTCCAAGACAATGTCCCTGGTATACTAAATTCCCTAGGAAATGGTGTAATAAGGCCAGTGGATGTAGAACCTGTGCCACTTAGTGTTCGAAATTTAAAAGGTTTTATTAAATCTATTTCAAGAAATTCGTCCTTGAAAAGATTATTTTTTATTATGCTAGTTTCTGATCCTGGATCAATGAGACAAGTAACTATTTTACTTCCTATCGTAAGTGCTATTAAGGGTAATTTGGATTTTGAGTGGTTTTTGAGAAAATTTACTTCCTCGTCATCTGATTCTTCTTTTAAATGATCTATATCCATTGGAGTGGCTTTACCTGTAGATAATTCAGATTGGGGTTTTGTGAATGTCTTTTCTCGAGAGCTATTTGTATATGTGTTTCTATTTTCATATTGATTTTTTGGAAAATTAGTTTGCCTTTCCGTATCCGTTTTTTATCTTTTCTACATCTTTTGTCAATTGTTCTTTTATCATCTAGTAGATATAACTGTGAATAAACATTTTGCAAGGATTCTATGCTTAGAGTTTGTCCCACAATACATCCCCTAAATTGTCCATCGATTTTCGTCATAAGAATTTGAGTTAAGTCTCTGTCCACATTGTCCGGAGAGTACAGTTCTGGTTTATCATCGTCATAGGTATATATTTCATTTATTTTAAGCTTTGACTCCAATAAAATGCTAAAGAGTTCTCTAAGACTACTTACTTTTATGTTTCTTATATAGTTAAATATATCTGCATAGGTTTTTTTCGGTCCATACTCCTTTTTTAATTGGTCCTTTATTGAATTTCAATTCCCTTCGTCAGGTAGTAGTCCTATTAATCTTCCAGGGTTTCCAATAATTTTGGAATTTCTTATAATGCCAGTGCTATAATTGATGATGTCGATATTATTTCCGCAAAGTTTGAAGAAATTCTCAACACTGTTAATAAACTGCAATAGCTGTTGACCTTTTCCAAACGGTTGGATCTGGTTAAGTTGACTTAAGACCTCATTGAGACTAAGTCCTAAACCAAATGTCTGCCGTTGCTGTTGTGGTTGATTTTGTTGCTGCTGATGTTCCTGCAGTTGTTGGAGTTCAGCCATCATCATACTAGCTTGGTCAGACCTCAGTTTTGTTTCCGTCCAAATGGCCTCTCTTTGGGCCAGCTCTTGTTGTAAACTTATCTGGGCTTGTTGCTGGTCCTTTATATATGCCTCTTGTTTTAAAACAATGCACTCTATTTTATTTATTTTTTTTTTTATTCAAATATTTTATTAACTTTTGTTAATTGGTTATTTTCCTTTTGTGACCAAATTGCTTTACATTAATTGCAACCAATAAAATGGTTTCTTCCTTTATTATCAAATATTTTATTCACTTTTTAGAGTCTCGGTTCACTAAATATCTATAGATATTTATATCCTTTTCGACTGCGCCAATTACGTACTTAAGACGTTGAATTCAGTTTTAAAACTACTCTTTATTTATTTCATTCTCTTTGTTCTTAGTCTACCTTAACAAAATATGAATTGCAGCTATTCTGCAATTCAGCATAAACTTATCTCTAATGAGTTGGAAAGCATTCCCATGGTTTTTATGGCAATACGAAACCTTTGGGTTTGCTGTGACAGACAGACAGGTAACAAAGTATGTGTTTATACAAACACATATTTTGTCTACTTGATTGTATGTAACTCGCGAGCCGAAAATAGTACGTCACATAAAGGTTTCTTAAGACCGGATACGAAGACACGAAGCGCATCTTGTCTGTATTTATCATTAATAGTCAGTGCCATTGCCTTATCATGTGTCATGAGCGACTTGTTGGTCAACAACGAAAGTTTTCGTTCAACTTCGTCATAAAATTGAACAATTGTTTGATTGCCTTGCCTCAGTGTGCTAAGCTCTTGCTCAATTAGATAGATGGGGCGTTTGTCAGCATAAGTAAAATCTAATCTGGCTATAATAGCCGAAAAATTTAAAACTGTGTTAAATGATGCCAAAACCGCATCCCTTAATCTTGTTCCGTATTATCGCAATAGCTTGGTAATGTTTCGAACTGCCATTATAATTCTCGAAGACTTTATAGGCAGTATGGGCTGCGTGTCTCCATGACACATAATTGTCAATCTTTCCTTCAAATTCGGGCAATGATTTTACAACATCCAGTGGTTCATTGCATGTAATTGAGGAAATGATATTAGCTTCTTCGTAAGTTTTTATCTCCGTTTTTCCCTTTGGGATAGAGGCTATTTGATGTGATAGCTCCTCAATTTTTCTTTCGAATTCTACTTTCTGAGCTTCTGTCGCTAGACGTACTGCAGATTCTAATATTTTGGAAATTTCGTCCACATTCATTTTTTTAGATTTTTCTTCCTTATTTAGGTTTAGATTCCGGAATAAATTATGTAAGTCTTCTACGCTCATATAAAATGAAAACACACAAATTGACACCAGCTTTTGATATTAGTTTTAGATATTAGAAAAACTTCAACAATTTTCACTATATTTATGCAGATGAGCAATACACTTACATTTCTTTGTCTAGAGATTTGCTTCCAAATTAAAACTGGATTAGAACTAGACTAAAACTAATGCGCCTTCTTTCTCGTCGATAGCGGTTTTCCATCAATTCAAATAGACAATTTTCCTCCTTTCCGTTGAATGTTGTAACTTCAGTTAAACCGGTACTGGTGAAAAATCCTTTCTTTTCCTTGATAGCGGATGTCGTTCTTAATTTTTGTTATTTATTTTTGGTTGTTCTCCGGTTGGGCGCCAATTAATTATATTAGGGACGTGTTTCGTCTTTCAATGCTTTATTAGAACTAAACTTTTTTGTTTTCTCAAAAATATTTCTAAACCAATCAAAATACTTAGACATAACAATGACAACAATTCCTTTCCCCCAGTCGCAGTACTCAACGGAAATCATATCACCAACCCAAGTATTTATTCGATAAAATGTGGTACCGCAGCTCAGTGATTTCATCTTTGCAGTTAACTTCCATTGACCAGCGTTACACTGTACGACAACTTATGCCATATTGTCCAGTGTTAACTTGTACACAAAAATAATGATAATTACATGAACCTAAAATTTCGCTCACTTTTTACTTGCTTGGTGATTAGTTCTTTCGTAGACCAAATTAATTACCGGATTGTTACGCCTAAGTTATTTCGTACGAAAACTATTGCTTCAACAATTTGTTTGGGACCGTAATTTTGACATTTGATGGTGTTAACAACCAAAAGTAACGTAGAGGTGCGTAGAGGAATTATAAATGAAATATTTGCAAGGTGAATCAAGGACAGGTGGTAACCTACACAACGAACATCTCTGTATGAAAAAAGTTTTGTATAACAATCCTGTAATTGATTTTGCTTACGGAATTTTCGGAAAGAGCTGAGTACCATGCAAATGAATTTATGGCAACGCACACAGGGACAAATAACCGAATTAGGACGACAAAAATGGAATTTTTTATTTTGTTAAATAAAACCACTATTGCACTTAATATGCTCTATATACCAGTACGCAATTAACCTATAAGTATTTATTTTTATAACGCATCACATTAGTCTGTACGTGCGTATTAATATCTGTTACACGCACTTATACCTGTCAGCAGCATCTATAGCTTTTGTTGTTGCTACACTCGACAATTTTTTGTAAATTTACAGTTTGAAGTTTTTGAAATATATTTTTAAGTATCAGGTATCTAATTCAATTCGCAGTTGTTATTAAACTAACAATTATATGTAGTGTAGGTATAGTATACTGTTTATATTATGAAATATATTGAAAAATTTACTTTATGTAGAGCTATAAAAAAAAGTTACAGGCAGTTCCATGATCTTTCCTTATAAGTTAAATAAAACAACTACTAATAAGTATAAAAAAGTCAAGTGGTGGTCCCTCCGTTTCCCCTTTCAATAAATACATCATATTTTTCCTAGGTAGTACACCTAATTCTGAAAATCCCACGTGCAAATGAATTTGTTTTTAATTCGCAAATTTTTTTTTTCAGTCTCCTCATAAAATACTTTTGTGCACCACTTATTTGAACTTAAACTGCTACGAAAATATATTAGAAAGGGAAATTCCACAACTACATTGGGTGTACTAAGATCTGTGCATCAAAGAAGATGAAAATGAAGAGAAAGGAGTTATTTGATGTACAGAAAAACCATCAATTTTATAATTTGTCATCATCAAACTGTAATGAACAACTATTACACTATATTTTGGGCAAAATTGGTGTTTGCGAGGTTTCTGAAGATTTAGTAAAACAAATAAAACAGGAAGTTAAAGTGTTGTTAAAGTAAAGTAAGATGTTTACGAAGTGGTGTGAGTGTAATTATATGTATGAGCGTTTTAACAAGAAGCACATAAAGTGGCTTGACGAAAACAAAAAACTCCCGGAGATACAATCATCACTGCGTCCATTATCGGTAGGAACACATTCAGAACAAAAGATGCGACGCAGACCCGGAAAATCATTTGAAGAAAGTTCTCATCGCAGTAAGCAAAGACATGTAAGGGCGATTGTATCAGATCTTAATT
The DNA here is from genome assembly GCA_963931995.1 of Phaonia tiefii. Lineage (NCBI taxonomy): Eukaryota > Metazoa > Arthropoda > Insecta > Diptera > Muscidae > Phaonia > Phaonia tiefii. Next base: position 109,534,439 of record OZ008368.1, on the reverse strand, counting down.
CAGAAAAATTATGTTTGGCTGCAGAAACAAGCTTGGTGAAATCAGGCAACAGAAGAGCAGCTGAAGTTGTAAAGTGAGCCATCAATTCTTCACCCAAAAGTTTAAAAAGAATGAAATTGGCACGTGATACTTCATCTTCTGCTTCTCTAACACCTTACAATTCTGAAGAAGCTTTAGCTCTTATAGTGGACATTGGATTGACAAAAGAGGATTATATAACGATGCGAATAATTCAGTATATGCGGACTCTAATATAATTTTATGTACGATTGTGCCACTACAAATGTGTGAATCTAATAGCAATAATGACAAAATATTTTGGAAGAACATGTCACCATCATCGACCAAGTATTGTCGACCAATCTCATTCAAGATAAAAAAGGAAAACGTCAAAAATGTGAAAGAAGAGTACAACGACATTCAAAATCAAATATTGCAATTGGAGCCCACATTAATCGTACTTGACGGTAAAGAAATAAAATTTAAACATATCCCTATATGTACAATGCTGGATGGAAAGACTGTCAACATATTGAGTAATACTGCAAGTGTAATGTTTGTAAAGCTACTCCCAAAATTTTAAACGATTTAGAAAAATTAAAGAATAGGGTCTGTAATGAAGACACCTTTAAGTATGGGATTCCGGTGCTACATATGAGTATTTACTGCATATTGCATACAAATTGGAACTACAGAAATGGCAAGCAAGAGGTGACAGTGCAAAAGAGGAAGTAAAAGAAAAAACGTGTGAAATAGCAACTAAGTTTTATGAACAAATGGGCCTTGTTGTTGACCAGCCGAAGCAAGGTGGAGGCAATAGCAATGACGGTAGTACTGCACGAAACTTTTTTAAGAATCCTTCGCTCGTTTCGGAAATAACTGGAATTGATAAACACTTAATAGAAAGATTTGCAAATATACTGTCAATAATTTCTTATGGGCATTACATCAAGGAAGAACTATTTAAAAACTAATGCTTTCAAACAGCAGAAATGGCCATCAAATTTTATGGCTGGTATATAATGAGTGCAAGTGTTCATACAAATTTAATCCATGGTGCTGATATTATAAAATCGTTACCATTACCAGTAGGCCAACTTTCAGAAGATGTAATTGAAGCAAGTCATATGGAGTATAAAAATTTAAGACAATATCACTAGAGAAAAACTTCAAGAGTCAATACCAACAGTGACATTTTTAACTGGATGCTGGTTTCTTCCGACCCTGTTGTGACCGATAACCGAAAAAAAACTAAAAAAATAAAAAAAAACTTAATGATACTGTATTAAATATGCTAAGGCTGCCCACTTTTGTGGCAATGAAGATGAACAGGAGTTTGATGGCGTCGAAGACTATGAAGATGTTAATATAGAATAAAATAAAAATTAATTAATTTTTTGTCTCCGTTAGTCATCTTGACATTTATAAAATATGTAAAACAATTAATTTTAATTCTCAATATTTGAAGTAGAATCATCACTAGTTGATCAAATTTAAATAAAAACATTTAAAAAATATAAGTATTCTCGTTTTAAGTTTTTAATTAGGCCAAATGTTTAGAAATTTGAATTTTTAATTTTTAAAAACTGCCATCAAAATTCCCGTGTAATAAGTTATAAGCGAAATGGATCAATTTTGAAAAAATTGTACGCCATATTGGATCCGCAATTTGGAATTTTTAAATCGTAATCAGTGACCCCAAAAATACCGTGTAATAAATTTTAAGCGAATTCTTTAAATTTTTTAAAAAATTGTCCGCCATATTGGATCCGCCATTTTGAATTTTTTAAACCTGACACCAGATTCGTAATTAGCGATTCTTAAAACACAAAGGTACCTAGTTTTATTAAAATTTATTGAATCCATTAAATCCTCCATTTGTCCCAGTGTGCAACATAAAGTTAATAAACAAACACCAATAAAAAGTCCACCTTTCTTTTTTATCTTATTAGTTAGCTAATTCTTTATTTTCTTTATTTTCTATTCTTAGAATCAAAAAAAGTCATCAACGTTCTTTCAATGACAAAGAAATTAGCAAATTATTGAAATTCATTCTCTACGATTATCTAAATTTATTGAAATAAAAAATCAATATACTTGTCAAATTGAGATACCTTCACTTAATTGTGAATAAAAGCGGCAAGCGTTCACAATCACCTAGTGCAAATGGTAAATGCCCCAACACACATCCCGTGCGATGAAGGGCAATTTTCAAACACTCTTGACCTTTTTCTAACTTCACACCCTGACAAGTATGAAGTTAACATCCTTGCACCTCTTGGTAATTCGGATCACTGCCTCCTTTTCGTACTCTGATCTTCACGTCGCTTCAACGCCGGCCATGAGTTTTTGCAAAAAAGTGATAATTTTCTCAAGCTCGTATGTTGCAAACCGTTCGGAATTTACTCTTTGAGGCAAAGTTGTAGCTCTTGTCATAAAGAACAAAAATTGTTAACATATAAAATCAAAAAAAATTTCATCTTCAAGTTCAAAATCGCGAAAAACTTTAAAAAATGAGCGAAAAATCGCCCAAAAAGCGTTTTTTTTATTTTTCGCTTTTGCGAACAAATTTACTTTATGAAAAATGCGCCAATTTTCCAACTTCTTGACATATAGGCCTTTATAGCTTGAGTATATAATCGCTTATATCTCACCTATTTCTTATCCGATCTGGTTGAGATGGGTATCATTGAGAAGACCTTTGAAAACGCTGTAAATCTGTATATCAATATGTTAATTTTTATTAACTCATTGAGGCAAATTAAAAAAAAAAAATATTTTTTTACCTCGCTTTTTGAATAAAAATCTGGTTTTCTCAAAAAACAGCCCTTGTAAACTTATTTCTTCCTAGGCTCAGTAAAAGACAACACTTGAAGCTATTTTTAAGGTATAATATTCCCCATTAACCCTTTTAAGACCGGAGATAGTGAGGTTTTTCTAACAAAAGTACTTTCTGGGAGCCAAAAATTTCCTTAAAAACAATTGAAGTGTAAGAAAATAGCGATTTCTGAAAAAAAACGTTGATTTCCAAACCTTTAAACGCAAATAATTGTCAGTGAGGAGGCCGAGTATGTGAGTGCACTGTACCTTCACTGATAGTAAGTGGATTCTTATAAAAATTATCAAGCTGGTGGGTGAGTTCCCGTGCCCAGACTATCAAACAACTACTTGGAAGCAAATATCTGCATTGAATTCACATAAAAACAATCCAAAATATAAAAAAATACCTGGAAATACATTATAGCTCTTGTCATAAAGATGAAATTGTGAACATATAAAACCAAAATATAAAAAAATACCTGTCATAAAGATGAAATTGTGGACATATAAAATCATAAATTGTGGTCGTTGGTGGTGCAATGGATAGTGTGCGCGCCTCTTGTACATGAGATCATGGGTTCGATCCCTGCTCAGACCACCTTAAAATTTCTTTCGGCGGCGATCACCTCGCATAGTGACGGCGACACTATCGAGTATTTAGTCATGAAAAAGCTTCTCAAAATACCGTTCGGAATCGGTATAAAACTGTAGGTCCCAATCAGTGAGTGAAACTTGAAAAGCGCACAGTTCAGTGATTGTGAGAAGCTCTCCCCTGTCCCTTCATGGGATGTAATGGGAAACCATTTATTTTTTTTTTAAATCAAAAAAACTTCTATGGAAAAACTACCTGGAAGCAAAATCTGCATAGAATTCACAAGGGACGCAGCACACAATATAAAAGCGACACGACGCTCACATCGAGGCATTACACAGCGCGATGTCAACGAGAGCTCCGCGGTGAAAGTTATAAAGTGAAAGTGAAAATAAAGAAAGTGAAAGTGTTACAGCTTAATTCGCACACAACATTGGCAACTAACAATTTCAATATGCAGTGTGAAAAGACGTTTGCGGTCATCAAATCAGAAAAAATAGTTCTACAAGATTGCAAAAGGAAACTAATCTTTTAACTAGTGCATTCAAGAAAGCATATAAGTTGTTTTTCGACGAAGAAGACTTGACCGGTGAAAATTACACACCTAATACAGTGTTTCGCCAATGTTATAACAATCTCATGGCATGGTTGAGTGGAGGCAAACTTAGTATGCAGTATTGTAAACCGGTAAACTGGATTAATCTCCCAGGTGATCATGATGAATCCAGTTGCTATGCATGCGTAAATTACACATGTGGTCTAAATCAATATGCTGAGAGGAACAAAAGTTATAAAGCAACTGTAACAGCCACACTACCAGTGCTTGCACCTCAAAATTTTGTATCACCAAGACCGCCAACTCCAGATCGTAGTACGGAATGTACAGGAATGACTAGAGCAAGTCGTGTTACTTACGATGATCCATTTGATACCGATTATGAGCCCCAACAGGGAAGAGATGGACCACAACTAATAACACAAATGGAAATGGATTTCATTCTGGCCCTATTGGGACTATCGCAGGGACTTGGCATATTTTTGACAGCGTTTTTAAAGCAAAGAAAACTCACACATGATAATGTGAACTCTACGGCGTACCGCAAACGGCAAGCAGAATTTCAGAGCCTCTACACTCTAATTGATGAAAATTCGTTCGCTTACTGCAATGATGTAAAAGCTTTGGTGGTAAAAATGGGAATGAACTACATCGCTAGTGAGTGGAGATTATTTATTGATGGTTCTATTTCAAGCTTGAAAGCAGTGTTTTTGTATGTGTCGAACCGAAAACCTTCCATTCCGCTAGCAATGGTTATTAACATGAAAGAAAGCTATGAAACATTGAATTATATAATGGAAAAAATCAAATACTACGAAAATAAATGGAAGATTTGCTGTGATTTGAAGGTCATCAATATTTTGCAAGGGATCATCGATAAGGGCGGCTTTCCAAAATTCTTTTGTTTTCTTTGTAATTGTGTTTCGCGCTCAGCTCTGAATCAATACCAATGTAATTCGTGGAGACCAAGAGGAAGTGTGGAGGAACAAATGAAACAACATAAACTGAGGAATGCACCTTTAATAGACAATACTCAAGACATCTTCCTGCCACCGCTCCACATAAAATTGGGAATTGTTAAAAAATTCATCGAAGTGGCCGTTGTAAATTGCCCAAACGCATTCGACTATTTGAAAAGCGTTTTCCCAAAGCGTAGCGATGACAAAATTAAAAAAGGTATTGTAGTAAATTTAAAACGAATTTTTGTTCACGCCATTGTACTATTTTCACTTTCTTAATGTTTTCTTTTCTGTCTTTATTTGGCCGTGACATTAGAAAGCTATTCAAGAGCAACTTTGAATCATCGCTTCATGATTATAATCGTTCAATGGCATGAATTTACCTTCAGCGTGTATGCACCAGAGTCTTGGGAGGGGATCGAGACGCGGAACCGGAAGCAAGAGAAATGCTGTATTATTTTGAGAAAATCCGCACATCAATGACGTTAAAGCTGCATTTTCTTCATTTTCATTTTGACGATTTTATCAAACAACTACCGAATCCGATGAGCAAGGAGAACGGTTTCACCAAACCACAATGCCCATGGAGAAACGGTACAAAGGCAAACAAACTTGCAGAGGTAATATCAATTTTATTGATGCATTGTTTTGCATTAATTTTTTTATTTCTTTTCTAATTCATTCAGGTATGTTGGTGGAGTCACAAGATCACCCTGTATCATGTTAATGAAGTATCTGAAAAAAGAAAAGCTGATGATGGAGGGCAGTCTGGAAGTAACGTGCCTGTGGACACCATAAGTTCTGAACCAGAGTCAGATTCGGACGATTTGGATCCACAAGTTAAGAGAGTGCGATTTGCAAGTCCAGGGCCATCAACATTATAAACATAATACGAATATTTTTTTTATAATTTTTGTAATAGATAGCATAGTATTGTAGTGCCATGCCTGCTGAGACTACTAACCCCTACAACACTGAATCATTATTACTAAATATCCATGCTACTACTCTTTGTTACAACCCTAACTCTAAATGTCAACCCATACCACCTAAGGACTAAGATTAATAAAATCAGTAATAGTATGACAATGAAACCTGCAACATGCTTTCTCACTTACGGGAGAAGGCTTTATAGTATCTCAATGTTGAAGTAAAGAAAAAACAAATGAAATTAAAAAATTTTCGGGAAATTTTTCACTTTTGCGGCTATCTAAGGGCTACCTAAACGGTGTTAAGAATCATTCCTACGAAGTTCATATGTTCTAGAAAGTTGTTTACTGAGATCTTGGAATCATTCTTGTAGTTGATTGTTTCCTTGAATTTTGAACGGTTTGCTACCTATGGACCTGAACAGGAGAAAAAGGGTAAAAAAAATCAAATTTTTAAAGTTTTTTGCGATTTTGACTTTGAAGATGAAATTTTTTTTGATTTTATACGTTTACAATACAATTCGAAACGGTTTTCAAGATATGTGCTTGAGAATATGATCAGTTTTTTGCAAAAATGACACCGAGTCCCCAATTCTTTGGGGGCCCATAAAAAAAAACCTGGAGGACTTTGGGCAAAACTGGGAGACAACGGTCTTTTTTTTGGTCTTTTGTCACGTAGTGGTGTCCGTATATGGTTATTTTGCCATGACTTAAAAAATTACACACTGTGTTATTAATTGATTCGGGAGCCGGAACATCGTTTATTCGAAAAGGATTTTTTCATCATTCATTTAGAATGAAACTTTTTTTTTGAACACTATTACTTCGAAAACCATGTCTAACACAAAGATAACAATTCCATTATTTAAAGAATGTAATTTGGCATCTTGAGACCATTAGGTGCAATTATAGTTTTTGAGAAAAAATTACTGAGGAATAGTGAAGTGCCATTAATATTTAATGACCCTTCAACACTATACACTTCTGATGATGAGATTTATTTTGACTCTATTTTCACCTACCATAAATGATATTCCAGTTTATTCGAAAAAAAAATATTTCTTAAATTAGAAGTATTCCTAAATTAGAAGTCGAAAGCTAGATTCACGAAATGTTGGATTCTGGGATTGTGACCAGATCATGCAGCTCATATAATGCACCAATTTGCGTTGTTCCCAAAAAAATGGATAATTCTGGAAAACAAAAATGGAGAACAGTGGTTGATTATAGAAGCTAAATGATGAACCCATTGAGGATAAGTTTCCAATTCCCAATATAGAGGATATTTTTTCAAAACTAGGGAAATCGCAATATTTTACAACACTGGACCTTGCAAAAGGATTCCACCAAATTCCCTTATCTGAAGAAGATAGATATAAAACTATTTTTTCAACACCTACGGGTCATTATGACTTTACGAGCATGCCATACGGTTTAAAGAATGCTCCATCATCATTTCAAAGAATGATGAATGTTGTACTTCATGATTATATAAGTACTATGTGCGTTGTGTATTTGTATGATATATTAGTGTTTTCGACATCATTGCAAGAGCATCTCGCATATTTGCGGAAATTTTGTAGAAGATTATCTGAATATAATCTAAAAGTTCAAATTATTAAGTATAATTTTTTCAAACGTGAATCTGAATATTTGGGTCATATAATAACTGTACAAATTGAAGTTACTAAGAAAGTGATGCTCCCAAAAACAATTAAGGTAATAAGATCATTTTTAGGCTTAACCGGATTTTATAGGAAATTCATTAAAGATAATAGTAGAGTTTATTTGCCAATGATAGCTAAATTGAAAAAAGATTCGTTAATTAACGTCGAAAATGCAGAGTATATTGACTCCTTTTATAAATTATAGAAACTGTTATGTACAAGTCCCTAATTTTAATACGATATTTGTTTTGACAACCGATGCGAGCATTGGTGCTTTAGGTGCTGTGTTGTCTCAAAATGGTTACCCAATAGCTTTTAGTTCAAGGACGTTAAAACACATGAATTTTAACTACAGTACAATTGAAAAGGAACTTCTTGCTATCGTTTGGGCAACGACCGACCGTAGACCGTACATATTTGGTAGCTTAATTCTTTGAAGGAACCGAGCGTCACGTTACTACGATGGAAGATCAAATTGAATGAATATGATTTCGACATTGAATACATTAAGGGCACGACTAATCAAGTTGCGGATTTTCTTGTCGTGTAAATATTAATAATTTCGAAGAAAATGCGTCTGCAATAGCTTCTGACTTGGCTACAATTCATAGTGGAATGGAAAACTTAAATGACCATATTGGTCTTATAAAATCGCCAGTCAATTTTTACAAAAATCAACTTATAATTGGGGACTACTAACAAGTCCATAGAAAAAATTTATACGGATATAAAATTCGACATACTATTACTATAAAACAGTACATTGAGGAAAACATAATCAATTACCTTAAGAAACTATTACCCGTACAGGGAAAGGTAGCTATCTTTTGTGAGGATATTAAAAATTGTAAATGTCTGCAGGAGACAATAGTTCACTACTTCTCAAATTCATCTGATATAGAATTTGGTAAATGTTCCAAATTTTTGAAGGATATATTCGACATGGAAATATTCACAGATATAATAGATAAGTACCATACTGCAAAAAAACACAGGGATATTCAGGAAACCTTTTTAGAATTGAAGAACATTATTTACTTCCCAAATTTGATTAATGAAACCTATAAGTTCATTAATAACTGCATAGTTTGCAATTTGTGCAAGTATGATAGGCGACCTATTAAGGCAACATATTGTATTACGGAAACTCCGTGTAAGTCCAATGAAATTTTTCATATTGATATTTGATTTTAAATAAAACTACTGTATTTTTAACATGTATAGATAAACTGACAAAACATGTATCGATTTTTATTTAACTGACAAGAATTCAATAATAGATAGATATGATGCGTCAGAGATTTGCTACTTTCGGAAATCCAACTAAGATAGTTGCAAATAACGAATTTAATACAGCCTACAGTAGAAATTTTCTTGAATGTGAAAATATTGATTAACATTTTATTTCATCTAACACACATACTCGAAATTCGGATATCGAACGTTTGCATCTAACCTTGAATAGGCATATATGTAAGTCTATTTAGGCTTGACAATAAGAACAATGGATTAGATAATAGGACTCTAGTCTATAAATCCGTCCAGATTTATAATGACACTATTCATATGGCAACTGGTCATAGACTGAATGACTTATTGCATAATAAGGTGGACAAATCTGTAGGGAATACATTGCATAGTCATATTCATGGGGAAAATGTAAGAAGGTCTGCGAATTTCATGTTAGAGAGTTAGTAAAAAATGTAGGATTTACAAATTTGAAGCAAAACCCTAACTATATAAATAAGAATGTTAAAGGAAAAAAGGTTACGAATTTTGGTGATGATAAAGATTGTAAAAGTCATCGACAAATAGTAAAAAGGTAAAATAAATATCAGAATGAAATATCTGATATTAAATTTGACTGAAATATAACTGGTAGAGATTATTCAAATAAGAATACCTGACATTGATATACTCAAGAATACTATTTTTGTTAAACTATATAATTAAAACCCAAGAAAATAACAATAAGTTTGTTTTAATTTTGTTATTGAAAGTTCTAATGTAAATAAATTACTAAAACTGAACTACTACTCTCCCCTACTCACATATGTTAATTTGTTTTATATGAATTACGTTTTTTAGCATCAATTAATAGAATAATAAATTGTTAAATATAGATATATACATATTAAAACACAGTAATGTATTGTCAAAGGGTGGGAGAGTTACATTTCACTTTTACGTCTTACTTTATCTCTTTTATTAATTATCACTCATATTCTTAGTCGTATATCACTCTCCCAATATTCCTTAATTGACTCTCTTACCATTAGTATTCTTTACAATTTTCACTGCTATCTAAACTACTTTGTTAGTTGTTATACTCATTTTGAAAATAGGATCGAATTAACTGTAATTTGATATGTATATAAATTATGAAATGAAATTGTGTAGAGAAAATATTTTCAATTCGAACAATAAAGACGTGTTTCTTCAAAAATTTTTTTGTGAATGAAAATTTTGTTTTGGCTAGATTCAAGAATAATAATAGAAGTTTATGCGATGTCCAATTGCTTTAGTATGGTCTTATTTGATATACCGGAAGGAGAAATGATTACTGCTGTAAGTAGTCAACGATTTTTATAAGGAATTTTACTCATTGTTGGTATAAAGGAGAGCGTTCTCATCGAGCAATTGGATTGTGTATGATATCCCAAAGGAGACGCTGAATGTTGTGGGACACAATTGGTTTTTGTCTGGGATTACACAGTTCCTATCACTTCAACATTTGACTCAGCGAATTTCCGCTTATATTTCACAATGCTGAACTCAAATATTCGACGATAATTTAATTAAAACTTTTACCTTTTAAAGACCTGCAGACACTTTCATCATCGCTTTCAGAAACAGGTGGATTCTCCCGTAACCAACAGCACTACATGATGACATCATAAAAAACAAATTAGTACAATATTAATTAGTCATTTTCACTAAAGAAACTTACGGTCTCTGGAAAAGGTTATCTGTTTTTTTTTTTGCAGGGCGAAAACACAACTCTTGGGTTCTTGCCCTAGTTAGTTCTATTAGGCGGTGTACAAAATTGTTCAGGTTAACTATAAAGGTTGAGTTAGTAGGCTTTACTTTTCAGTTTGTACCAATTTCACTGGCGTACCTTTATCTTATTACACTGAAACTTCTTTATACCCGCTTAAAAGATACACAAAATTGTTCAGGTTAACTATACAGGTTGAGTTAGTAGGCTTTTGTTTCTCAGTTTGTACCAATTTCACTGACGTATCTTTATTTTATAACCCTGCAACTTCTTTATACCCGCTTAAAGGTCTCCTATAACACTTTATATATTTTCCACCAAAGCGACGCTAATGTTCCATCAATGTTTCATATATTGTATATTTGGTTTCCATTAATTTAAATATATCTAGAAAACTCTCTGTAACAGAATTTCCTACCAACAATTTTACGTAAGTACTCTAATATTCCTTTAACCAGTTAACTAGTCTTCGATAATTCTAGTCTGCATCTCTTAAGTAGGGGAAGTTGGAGTAGATATTACTACTAAAATATGCAACTCTATATAGCTTGCGTTCCACATAATTGAGCATATATATGGAACTCTCGTGAGAAGCGGTCGTGTTTTTTTAAGCTCTCTGTAATTAACTTGAAAAGTTGAAAATTCGACATTCACATAGCTTATTACATTATAATAATGAAAACACACATAAACTGGTATTATTGAGACACAAATAAATCACACAATCACAAAAATAACTTCGGAACACATAAACAATCCATAATAAACAATCTGTGAAGGTTTAACACAAACAAATCTGAGCAAAAACATAATATAACAAAAGAAAAAATGAGTCAAAATAGCAACAACAACACTCAAGTGTGCGAAAATATCAGTAGAGATCCAGAAGTCTCAGCTATTGAGTCGGTCTCTGTAGATGATAATATCACGAGGGTGAACATTACTGGCGCGCCAAAAAGATTAAGAGAAGCATCGCAAGGTTCATATATCTTCGACAACATTATGAAGACGCCTAGGCTATCTAATAATGATTCTCCTTTCAAATTGCTAAACTTAGTTGATAAGGTATTCGAAACCATGCAAAATCTCTTAAAAACCATGTTTCAGGAGAGTGAGGCAAGATTGGAGAAAATGTTTGATGCTAATTTAAGGATTTGAAATGAGACATGCAGAGCATAAATCAGCGAGTGACAAAGCCGGAATCAGTTGGGGATTTTTGTTCCGTTTGCCTGACAGATTCTATAAAATGAAGCAATAAGTTTGCAAAAGAGTAAATGGGCTGGCCTAAATTTCAATTGAAATTAAAAGATATATATCCAGATATGCTTTAGGTCGCTGGATGGAGGAATATGTAATATATTTAATACGAACTGAAAGTTTAATTAGAAGAAATAGGGAAAAATAAACTATGGCGTATGCCATATGGTCGGCTTGAGCTGGAAACAGTTGTGGATGATGTTAATACACTCAAAGATGAAGTACATACTAGCATTGAACACAAAAATACAACGTCAAGAAAATTCTCTTGCAGCGGCCGAACTTCGGATAAATGGGATACCCTACCACAAGGAGGAGAATCTACTCGGTATGTTTGATTCGATTTGTAATACACTACAAATAAATACGCCTGAAGTTAAATCTATTTTTCGCCTGCAAAACCGAAACAACGTGGCGAAAACATTTTCACCTGATGCAGTCATTATTGTAAAATTAAATTCCGCTTATGATAAAAACTTTATATTAAGAACATCTGCCAGGTTCCGGAAAATTAATAAGGGAAATTTGCTGCTGGATTATATTGGATACGGCTCAAATTCACCCTTTTATATTAACGAAAATCTAACATCGTCAAATCATAGAATACTTAGATCTGCAATTAATCTTAGAAAATCTAAGAAAATATTTGCAACATTTACGATACGAGGTCTGGTTTACGTTAAAATCGGCGAAAATGTTGAACCAATTTGCATTAACTTCATTGAGGATTTGAATAACCTTTTTGCACTTAATAGTTTTGATTTTTATGTTTTTTATTTTTGTAGTTATTTTTTTGTTTCAATGTACTTTTTTATAGTTTGCTTGAATGTTTTTTGTCACAATTTACCCAAAATAATTTTTTTAATATTATTTTATGTTAATCTGTGCACCTAAATAGTCCCGTATTGCTTATGAACTACTCTTTATTTCCTTTATTTTATTATATGATGAACAGTGTTTGTAGTCCACTTAGTTCCAAAGATAATATGTTGGATATGGTTCGTGTTCTCTGTAAGCAAAGATCTGGTCTAAGTGTTTGTCACATAAATTCAGAGAGTTTAAGGAACAAAATTGATGAATTTCGTTTTATATTTGAAAAATAGGATGTAGATGCAATTTGTGTAACGAAGACGTGGTTAAACAAATCTATTTCAGATGCTTTTGTTGCTTTAGACAAATACAATATTTTTCGCAGTGATACAGAATCACTAGGAGGTGGAGTTGCTATATATGTCAAGAAGAATATTTGCTGTAAAATTATTGAAAAATCTGAAAAGGAAGATAGAGTGGAACATGTTTTCGTGGAAATTCAATCAAAGGGAAGTAATTTACTTTTAGGTTGCGTTTACCGACCTAACCATAGAATTAATACAGAAAATTTTCAAAATTTTCTTAGATACCGTCACTGTAAATTATGAGGATGTTATTGTTTGTGGCGATTTTAACTCTAACATTATTGCTGACAGTAAACTTTTAAATGATATGTGTTCTATAGGGCTATATGCGACAAACACAACTATACCAACTCACTTTTCTACGACAATGAACTCATTACTTGAAGTTTTTTTCATTAGTGACCTTCAAAAAGTTCTGCTGTATGATCAACTCACAGCTTCTTGTTTTTCACGGAACGATTTAATTTATCTCTCATACAGTTTCAAGCCTGAATTAAACTTCCACACCACTACATACCACGATTTTAAAAACATAGGCAATGATTTATTATTATATGAATTAAACACAGTTGATTGGAATTCCATATATCATATGCTTTCTGTTGACGATCAATTAGCTTTTATTGGATATAATATCGTCGGCTTAACCTGCAAACCTGCTAAATCCACTTTTTAAGTAAATTGAGATTTTGATGCCGTATGGTATAGAAAAATACGCCTCGTTGACCAGCATGTAGTTTTTCTTTAATTTGAGTCTTGAAGTGGGTAAAAAGGTTTGATAATATATATAATAAATATATAATATATAAATAATATAATATGCTGAAAGGGAGTTAGGAGGTTTGCAGGTTAAGCCGACGATACTCTAAAAATTTTTATAAACGCATCCCACTAAAAACTGCTTCAGGTAATACTGCGAAGAAAAATTGGTTTAATTCTGTCATTAAGACAGCAATCCTCGAAAGTAATTATATTTATAGACGTTGGAGACATTATAAAACAGAACAACTTCGTAGGGAATACTGTTTTGCGAGGAAGATTGTAAAAAAATTTATTAAAAATGCTAAAATGTATTCACGGGTTTTTTCATCGGCGATTACCTCTAAAAAAAACTTGGAATACTATTCGTGCAGTTTGTATTGGCAGGCCACAACTTGGGACGGAATTTGATGTCGATATTGACTCACTCAATGAAAAGTTTACTAGCATTCCCACGGTTATTGCAATGATAATTTTTACAACCATTTATCCGTACCTTATCATACTGTGCGTTGATAGTTGAAGTGATTTGTTATCCAGCTGTTTTTCCATGAAGTCCAATGCCGTTGGCCTTGATAATATCCACCCTAAATTTTTATAAATTAATCTTCCGGTTTTAATTACACACATAACTTTTATATTCAACACTATTATCACTTAGAGTACGTTCCCAATACGCTGGAAAAATGCCAAGATTTTACCAATTTGAAAATCAAGCGAAGAATTACGTCCCATAGCCATTTTGCCATTTTTATCTAAAGTTTTTGAGAAATTAATTCACAAACAAATATTACAGTATTTAGATCGAAAACCCATAATCACAAATAAACAGTCGGGAAACGAAACAGTCCGGCCGAAACGAAGCTGCATAACAGCCCTTATTGATGTATCTGAGGATATACGTAAAAATGTCGATGAAGGAAATACATCATTACTGGTACTTTTAGACCATTCAAAAGCATTCGATTCTGTGAATCACAACATAATGTGTATAAAATTAAGAAAAATGTTTAACTTTTCCTCCTATCTACTCGTCTCATTCTATCGTACTTAGAAAATCAACATCAGTGCGTTTTTGCAAATAATAAATTATCACAACCATTAACAGTACCAAACGGTGTTCCACAAGGATTTATCCTTGGTACATTATACATAAATGACCTTGCGGATCAATTAGTTTATTGTGATTTACACTTATACGCGGATGATGTGCAAATAGGTATGAACTGTGGTTTACAAAAATTTGAAAATTGTGTAAGTAAATTTAATGAGGACCTATGTCGTGTGCAAAATTGGGCATCAGCAAATTATCTCAGTCTTACCCCTACCAAATCAAAGGGTTTGGTTATAAGACCAAGGCAATCGAGGTTAACATTCGAACCTGAACTATTTATAAATAATCAAGGAATTGAAATGGTACATAAGACAAAGAACCTTGGCATTATCTTTAACTAAACACTTACGTGGTCTGATCATGCACTTTCAGCTACTGGAAGAACGTATTCAATGCTGAGAACCCTGCGGAATTCACAATATTTCACCCATTTGTCAATACGTATACTTCTAGCCAAAACATATCTAATGCCAACTCTATTATATGGTTGTGAGTTATTTGCCAACACATATTCTGTAAGCCTTGCAAAACTAAACAGAGCTTACAATGCCATAATTAGATATGTATACGGCTTGAGAAAGTATGACCACATATCGTCGTTTCAAAAAAAGTTGTACTGTGTTACATTCTTTAATTTATTAAAGATTCGTACTCTGCTTCTTCTACATAAAATAATTTTTACCCGTGAACCTACATATTTATTTAACAGAAATAGTGTTTATCTTTGGAACAAGCGAGCTACGCATATTCAGTTCATAAGCAATGCGGTCCAGTTTAAAAAAACAGTATATGCTTTGTTTTCGAATTAAACATATTTAAGAATAGATTAAAATTAAAAGCAAAACATCACTTCAAGCAAGCTATTACTTTAAATAAAATTTAATTACAAATTGTAATAATTGCATATTATCATTCAATAGGAATCTAAATTATTTTATATCATACGATCATTTATTTTTCTATTAATTTTTGTATGTATAGTTTCTTTAACCTGATCTAATATAAAAACTAACCCGACTTTGTTTTTAGAAATTTTTGTTTTTACAAATTTTTATTTCTTTTACTAATGCCTGTCCTGCACTATAATTACACGGTGTTACAAAAAATAGATTTTTTTCTCTCCTATGAACCAAATGCACATATTCGGAAAGAGGGAAAAAAATAAAAATACACGTGTATCGTCGATTTTCATGTACACGTCAGAATTTTTTTTTTTAAGTTTGAAGTATAAAGCTCGTAGTGGCCTGTGTGAAAGCCTTTGGACCGATTTTTAACCCTTTTTCAGTGATCCAATCGAGCTGATTTTTTGCAGGCAGACTCGTGGAATTGACTGTATCACGTCAAGTTGTTTAAAAACAATTTTTATCAATTCTCAGATTTTCCCCAATTTTTATTATTTTTGAAAAAAAAATATTTTTTTCACTTTTCTTAGCATAACTTGAAGTGACTCCAAATTCTTAAATTATTTAAGCGTTACGAAAAAAAAAATGTTTTTTGACCCATCCTTCTAACACTGACCCATCCTTCTAACACTAAACAGTTTTTGACTTTTACAACACTTACAACTGGTCTGACAGATGAAATAAGGAATTGCAAAATTGTTTTAAGTTCTGTTGTGCGAAAACGTATTTGTATATATTTCATCTGAAAAAAATGCAGTGTCCGACGCGAAATAACTTTTGTTACGTTTGTGGCTTATTCGCACCAAGTAAAAATTTGGAAAATATTACTAAAACATTGGTGAATTCGTTTCAGAAAATATTTAAGACTGCTTATGTTCCTTACTTGTGGTATACTCCGGAAGTCGTGTGCGACTATTGCTATAGAAATTTGTGCAAGTTTACTGATGGAAGGTCAACAATAAAGTACGCTGTACCAACAATTTGGCTACCACGCACGGAGCACTGCAATGATTTGTGCTACTTTTGTGTAACTTTTGCTCAAACAAAAGTGTACCAATACATTCACCGCAACAAAATTCGGTACGCTAATGTAGAATCGGTAATTCCAGCAGTTCTATACTCACCAGAAGAGCGTGTAGCGGCTTCAGTGGAGATTTTTGATAATGTTCCCGAAATAAGCGATGCAGAATCAACAGTTGTACCAACACTGCTATCAACTTTTCTTGCATCGAATGCGAGATGCGAGAGTCCACAAGTATCGGAATTTGTGGCAACACCCAGTGAAATTGGGACTGCAATGCCGCATTTAATAACGCAAGCCGACTTCAATGACATCGTACGAGACGGAAATTTGTCGAGGAGAACAGCAGAACTCTTTGCATCACGCTTTAAGCAGTGGAATATAGTGGCGGCTTATTTTAAAATAACAGCCGCTCGTGGTCGAGGTACCACTATTCCATATGACGAATTTTTTAAATTGCACGAAGATCGGGAATGATTTGATATTGATTTGATGTTTGCAAAAATTGGATACCCTCATATTTCAGAGGAGTGGCGACTTTTCATCGATGCATCGGTCAACAGCCTTAAAGTCGTGCTGCTTCATATCGGTAACATACATCCATCTGTCCCGATCTCATATGCCACAAACCTCAAGGAAACATACGAAGGCATGGAATTAATATTACAGCTGATAAAGTACAAAGAGCATAATTGGAAAATATGCTGCGATCTGAAAGTGGTCGGTTTACTCATGGGTGTTGAACTTGGATTTCCAACCCACCAGTGCTTTTTGTGTACTTGGGAAGGTCGAAAAAGAGATAAGCATTACACTGAATTTAAGTGGAAGCCGCGAACATGCTTCAAAGTAGGCGTAGAAAGTATAGAGAATCTACCATTGGTGCAGCCGTCTCAAATCATTTTGCCTCCACTACACATTAAGCTCGGTCTTTTTTTCCGAAATTGAGCGGCGCAAAGATTCATGCAGGTATTTTTTTTAAGAAGTCATTCAGTAACTTTATGTTTTTTAATGACTTTTTTGATTTAAGGTGTTTTCAATGGTCCGCAGATAAAAAAAATAATTGCAAGTTCTGAATTTTCATCAAAATTATTGAGCAGTTTCTTGGCAACAAACGAGCTGGCAATTATAGAAATATTGTAGCAGAAATGGTTTCGGCATATGGCGAAATGGGCATATTAATGTCGCTAAAGATCCATTTTCTTCACAATCATTTAGATTTTTTCCCTGATGATTTAGGAGCTTGTAGCGATGAGCATGGCGAAAGGTTCCATCAGGACATTGCGGCTATTGAAAAGCGCTTTAAAGGAAAAGACATTACGCATATGCTTGGCGAATACTGTTGGTCTATTTGTCGCGATACTGAAGCAAATGCTTACAACCGCAAAAATAAAAGGCCTAAATTTCTTTAAAAACATTAACGTTTTTAATGTAACAATTCTTTATTTTTATAAAACAAAAGTAATAAAAAAAAATTGTTTTTTTAACGAACTGAAACCTTAAAAAAAAACGATAACCATTTTAAAAAAAAAAAATTTAGGAAAATCTGAGAATTGATAAAAATCTATTTTTTAAAAAATTTGACGTGATACAGACATTTCCACGAGTCTGTCTGCAAAAAATCAGCTCGATTGGATCACTGAAAAAGGGTTAAAAATCGGTCCAAAGGCTTTCACACAGGCCACTACGAGCTTTATACTTCAAACTTAAAAAAAAAAATTCTGACGTGTACATGAAAATCGCCGATACACGTGTATTTTTATTTTTTATCCCCTTTCCGAAAAAGTAAATTTGGTTCATAGGACAGAATGTGTGTAACACGGTGTTATACATTAAAAAAGGGATAAAGTCTTGTCTATTACCGGAGTCTACCAAAAATAGGTATAATGGGTAATTTTTTTTAAAAAAATGTATTTTTAAGAACAAAGGGAGGTTAACAAATTAATAAACTTAAAAATTAATAAATTAAAAAAATAAATATGTTTATAGGAATTAGATAGAATTTTGAAACGATACCCATTTCTACTAACGTTGATAACCACTTTTAAACCTTTTGAACGTAGTGCAGACGCTTTTCTCGGTTGTGACATTTTGGTGCAGATCAGAGAGTTGGTGCTAAAGTAAATTTATACCGTAAGAATATTGCCATAATAAAGATTAAAATAACAGTAATAATTTAATTTTTTATAGAAAACATTAAATATTTAAATTTTTGAACAGAGCTCCCTTTAAATTTTGTGGCGGAATAATCCATTACAAATGTTATCACATTCTCCCAATTTATGACATTCATAATACCTACTTTTTTCCCGGGGAAGAGATTCCAATTTTCGAAGTTCGTTTAGAATAAGGGAATGGGGTAAAGAGAAAAATGCCCGTGTAGATTTTTTTAAGAATAGGGGAACAAGGAATAGGGAAACAATTCCCGGGGAATTGTTATTGAGAATTGGGCTGATTAGGTTCAAAAAGATACATGGAGAAAGTAATGAAAATAACAAAGAAGGTGCTTAGAACTATTAGGAAAGCAGTACTTTATAGGAAATTCAGCAAAAGTACCCTCCGGAAAATATATTTAATGCTGATGGGAGTGCTGTGAAATTTGGAAAATTTCGGAATTATCCATCCTTTACAAAAAAAAGATCTTCCTGTCAAATACTTCGCAAATAAAAATGCTTGGATGACCAATTCTTTATGGATTCCCATCTTACAACAAATTGATGCCGAAACGTGCAACAGAACCGGAAGATTGTATTATTCATAGACAATGCAACCAATATGTATTGTTCTTGATACACTTTGTTAACTACTTTATATTTCATGTACCGAAGTAAAACATTGTCATTGAAATATCAAGGAAAAAATAAAGAGTCATTTTAGAAAAAGCAATGAGAAGAAGTACGGCGAATTGTAGGCGATTTGTTGAATGAAAATATTATTCGTCCAAGCAATTCTCTATTTGCATCCGCCATTGTTTTGCCTAAGAAAAAGTCGGGTGAGACACGTATGTGCGTAGATTACCGTGTATGAAATAAGAAACTGTTAAGGATAATTTCCCTGTACCGCTAATAGAGGATTGCATAGAATATATGGCTGGAAAAAAGTGGTTCACCTTACTGGATTTAAAAGATGGATTTTTCCACTTAGAAATGGAAGAAGATTCTAGAATGTAATGTATGTATGTATGCTAGTATATACATGTTCTTGATACACTTTGTTAATTATTTAATATTTTATGTTTTGAAGTAAAACATTGTCATTGAGATATCATGGAAAAATAAAAGAGTGATTCTAGATAGTTGATTGAGTCACCGTTATTATTTAATGACCCATATAACTTCTTCAGTTGACTCATTGTCGCAGTCTCTTTAAACGGCATTCCAGCAATATTCAAGGCTTCTACAATTAGTTCACGTGATGGTCGCAAATTCATTATAATTTTCCTTTTGTGAACTCCACACCTGATATTTAATGTTGCTTTTTCTAGAATGACTCTTTTTATTTTTTCCTTGATATTTCAATGACAATGTTTTACTTCGATACATAAAATATAGAATAATTAACAAAGTGTATCAAGAACAGGTATATACTAGCATACATACATACATTACAGAGTTAATTGTTTTTGACAAGCCAAATGTTCCATGTTCCTTTATTGTTCATTTGCTGAATTGAATTTTTGTTTTCTTTATTTATTCTTATTTTTTAATAAAAAAAAATATTTATTTTTTAATAAAAAAAAATTGTTTTAAAAACCTCATTTGTAAACGTGTTTCTTTTTCACCTGATTCGTATAATTACCAATATAAGGCAATTAGGCATCTGTTGTTTAATTACCCACATAAGACAATTAGGTGTGTCTCGTTTAATTACCCACATAAGTCAATTAGGCGTGTCTTGTTTAAATGCCTAGCCCGGATAATTAGCCAAAAGGCTTGAGATTATGCGTGAGGTAATTAACCGGGGTTTACTTATGTGTGGATCGCTTTTTTAATTCATAAGCGGCAATAGATTAATGGAATAAAAAACAGCCCTAAACTCCTCGATCTGAAGGACAATTTTTATAGAAAATTAGCCTAAAATATTAAATTAAATCAAAGCCCTATAATAGAAAACACCTAGTTATCAATAAATTTTATTTAATTTTTTAATATTTTATAAGAAAAAATGATATTAAAACCTCTTTTTTTATTTTAAACGTCGATGTATTGTCTTTGTGTCGATAAAAACCGACAAACACGCATATCAATAACAAAATTAAATTTTGTTGCCTTTAATGTCTCAGGCTGTTAAAACGCTATTGGGCCAAGCAATGCATCAAATTACAACTTGAGGTCATGACTATTAGCGTATATTCCGCAGTACTTGCCTAAATATCTAGCACATTTTAAGGTATTCTAATTAGTTTTTTAATGTGTTAACATTTATAGGCACGGGTAGGGCAATCTATCAAAGTGAATACATGCAAATAACACACAGCGTTAGCATCAGACATGTGGTTGTTGGCTCGGCCTGAAAACAAGTATGATGGTATTGATGTAGCGGCAGCGCACAAAAAAGCAGGTCGTCGTCGCCAAATAGTATTGAACATTTATACTTTTTGTTTTGTTATATGTAATAATATTGTCGAAATGGTGCATTTATATTGAAATATTCTATAAAGAGAATAAGACTCGTTTATGCTCTTTTGCTCAGACTCTCTAAATGAGAGCGGAAAAAGAGTGCAATAAGTTCTCTATACTCTTCATGGTAAAAATATAATGGTAGATGCAGTACGACAACAAATACAACAAGCCAAAACAACAGACATTTTTTTTGCTCAATGTCTGTATTGTGTCAAGTCAGCTGATTGAAAAATAATGGTCATGTATACAAAATTGGAAAAAGTGCCATTTACAAAATGGGTGGATTTTTTTGGATATTTTGAAAGTGTTTAAGTATGGAAATTAAAACGTTTCTATGTCAGAAAACAATTCAAAAAGAGCCATTGTAGGCGAACGATGGTTGTATAAAAACAAAAGTAAAACTTCAAATCAGCTGGGCTAGTGCTTCTACTATTTGTTTGTGCCATGATACTATTCAATACATTTTGTAGTCGCTCTATTTATGACAAAACAAAAACAATTATTTCAGTGACATCTAATGTTAACGCAGATGTAAGAAAAAAGAAAGTGCAATAGCTAAAGAGCCTTTAGCACAAAATCTATTCATTTTTTATTTTCAAATGTAACATTTACTAATGTGTTCATAGAAATCGAGCAAGTACCGTGTAGCAAAAAAGTGTTAACTCATTGCCCGTGAGTTCGAACATTCATAGATTTTTTTTGTAAAAAAAAGTAATTTTCCATTAAAAAAGTAAATTTTAATAGAAAATGTGGAGAAAAAAATAGAAAAAGAAATTCAGTGAAATTGATTATAATGGTAGATGGTTGGGAATAGAGCAATTTCAATGGCCACCAAGTCATATCATCAGCTCCCTTCTCCGCAAGTATTCAGGTATATCATCATCACGACACTTATGCGATGGCGTCCACAACAAATACCTTGTCATTACTAAAATTTGGTGATGATACACCTAAATACTTGTAGAGAAGTGAACTGATGATATGCCTTGGTGGGCATTGGAATAGTTATATTCCCAGTCATCCACCATAATAATCAATTTCACACTATATCTTTTTTAAATAGTTTCCATTCATTTCACCTTTTCTATGAAAAATAACTGTTTAGTATTGTAGAAGTATATGTCTATCTAAAGTAGAAAGCTACACTGGCAAGATTTCGAACGAGATCTGTTTCAATCCGATGGGATGTTATAACTTTTATGGCCTTTAACGAAAAATGTTTCTAAATAGTATTCCCAACACCAGTAAAAAATCCCCTGTGCGCATATGTCAGGCTTTTTACACGGTTTTTGTATGACTTGGATTATTATACGCTTCATATGTTAAACGAATACAGGTCATGTTTTCTAATATTTTAAAACACATATGACTCCAAGCTTTGCACACGCATCAACTTAGAAACTTGACTGTCACACTGACGTATATATAAGTACATACGTACGTCATAATGTATGCTATTCTTCTTAAACGTTTTCGTATTTATATTTATGAGATTTAAATTTTACTTGTAAACACCTCCAATTATGAGGAATATTATACATAATAATTTGTACCCCTAGAACTTATTTCGGAGTGTTTTAGTTTTTGTGGCAAACGTAATGCAAATTTGTATATTCTCAGATGATTGTAAAGATTCCAACTGATTACCCTAACGCAATTCGAACTACCACTAAATATTCACTTAATGGGGCGACCAAAATAATGTGCATGCGTGAGACGTAAGTGTATAAATAAACAGCTAGTTTATAATAACCCATTCTTATAGCCATATTTTAGGTGTGCGATATCCATCTTGTAATTAATATCTACGGTTATTCTTTCAGTTCTTAATTAACAAATGATTAATCACCCAAATGTCGTTGGTTCACTTGTTATGTATTCAACTATTGACATTTTCGCTACTCATGATTACTAACTTCATTGCATACATTTTCTCCTCAGTTTTAGTGTTATCAATGCGTGTATATACTTATAACTTTTTTGCCATTTGTGATTATTTTCTTTTATAAAATATATACCAGCTTCAATTTAATCACATTTTTGTTGTTTTTAAAAGTTCTGCTGTGTATCAGCTGTTTCCGGTTTCCTTTTGAGGGGTTTGCCATTGTTGCCAACATATTACTACAAATGATTAACAGGTAATTAACAAGACTACCGAAAAACTCGTAGAATAATTAAACACGTGTTATCATCTATTACAATTAGCCAATCAGATAATTAATTTTGAACTGAGAAATTGGGCATCAAGGAAATTTTGTGATCTGTAACTTTTGTTGGAACATCTCGCATCTCGAAAATGTGAAACAAAAATTCCACCGTTTCCCGATATGAGAGAAAAAAGTGTTCCTGTAGCGCAATGGGGACAAAACAACTTTGGTAACATTTTACATTGGAATATTCCAGTCAGCTGTCAAACAAAAAAGAATATCACAAAAGCAATAAGTTGTGGGAAAAGTGTGAAATTCAGAAAGTAAAAACTTATAATTATTTAAATGTATAGCCTGGCTTTAATTAGAGCCGAGGGGCATGATCGCTGAAACATGTTGCGAATTCACTGGAAAAAGTTGAGATATGCAACTGATCCCATACATATATTGGTTCTCTGATTCGGGAATTATACTGCCTCAGTAAAGACTGCCAATATTTGTTTCTATCCAAAATTAGTCCCTATATCAACGTAAATCAATGTAAAACGGACTTTTTTCCCCCACCCCATTCGAATGTGTGATGCACAAAATTTTTTTGCAACAGGCTTATTCCATAGAGACAACACATAAGTACGTCTGTTTCTGTGGTATGTTGGTGGGACCATGAACTGCCAGACATACTGGAACTGGGACTGATGCCTATATGGATTTGATTCCTGAAGCCAGCTGAATATGATGTTATAAAAGAAGCGTACACACATCAAATAGTAATTGTGTGTCACAAGAAACATAATTTCGCTTTCAGAGGAGTTGAAAGCACGATAACGGTCAAATAAGTTATAATAATGGTTGTATATATGTGGCCGTCGGTGGTGCAATGGCTAGTGTGCGCGGCTCTTGTACATGAGAACGTGGCTTCGATCCCTGCTAAGACCACCTTACATTTCTTTCGTCGACGGTCACCTCGCTTAGTGATGGCGACACCATCGAGTACTAAAAATAAAATAAATGGTTTCCCATTACATCCCCTGAAGGGACCGGGGAGAACTTCTCACAATCACTGAGCTGTGCGCTTTCCAGTTTTCACTCACTGATTGGGACCTACAGTTTTACACCGATTCCGAACGGTATTTTGAGAAGCTTTTTCATGGCTATATACTCGATAGTGTCGCCGTCACTAAGCGAGGTGACCGTCGTCGAAAGAAATTTTAAGGTGGTTGGAGCAGGGATCGAACCCAGGATCTCCTGTACAAGAGGCGCGCACACTACCCATTGCACCTCCGACGGTCACCCATCGAGTACTTAGAGATAAAAAAGCTTCTAAAAATACCGTTCGGGACCGGTGTAAAACTGTGGGTCCCAATCAGTGAGTATAAACTAAAAAGCACACATCTCACTGATTGTGAGAAGCTCTCCGCAATCCCTTCATGGGATGTTATGGGACACCATGTTTGTTTATGTTTGTTATATATATTAGGTTATATGAACTGACTGAATTTCCCGAAATATAGACCTCCCAAGCTTGAATATAAATCGGACATAAGTCAGCCATTTATTATCCGATCTAGCTGGCATTGGTACCACTACAAAGGCCTTTCTAAACACTATAATTATTTATATTAACCAATTAGGGAGCAAATTAAAATAAACTATTTGATAACCTCAGTTTGTTGATAAAAATTTATTTTTTTCAAAAAATGCCCTATTATATTTATTTTTTGATAGGCTCCGATAATAGACAAGACCTTAAATGTTTTTTAGGGTACAATATTCACCTATAACCCTTCAAAAACCGGAGATATTAAAGTTTAAAATTAAAGTTCACAGTACTTCTGTGTTATAGAGCTTTCTACGTGGCTTAGCCATTTTCTCGTCTGGTGCGAGTCCAACACCCGCTTCGTGGCTTTGGCATAGTTTTTTGTGTTAAATCGTGAGATTTTTTAGAACTAATTTTTTAATTTTGGTGAAAAATGTGGCAAATATATTTCAAAACTTTCAACTTAAATATATCCGGCCTTTGGAAGGTTATTGGTGAGAATTATACATTAAAAAAGGGATAAAGTCTTGTCTCTTATGGGAAACTACCAAAAAATAGGTATGATGGGTAAATTTTTTCAAAAAAATTTATTTTTATTAAAAAAATTTATTTTTATTAATAAAGGGAGGTTAACAAATAATTTTTTTTAATTATACTCCAATGGATTAATAAAAATAAATATGTTTATAGGATTTAGATAGAACTTTGTAATGATACCCATTTCTACTAACTTTGATAACCACTTTTAAACATTTTGAACTCAGTGCAGACGCTTTTCTCGGTTATGACATTTTGGTGTAGATCAGAGAGTTGGTGCTAAAGTAAATTTATACCGCAAGAATATTGCCATAATAATGATTAGAATAACAGTAATAATTAAATTTTTTATAGAAAAGATTAAATATTTACATTTTTGAACAGAGCTCCCATTCAATTTTGTGGCGGAATAATCCATTCCAAATGTTATCACATTCTCCCAATTTATGACATTCATAATACCCACTTTTATTCCGGGGAAGAGATTCCAATTTTCGAAATTCGTTTAGAATAAGGGAATGGGGAAAAGAGAAAAATGCCCGTGTAGATTTTATTAAGAATAGGGGAACAAGGAATAGGGAAACAATTCCCGGGGAATTGTTATTGAGAATTGGGCTGATTAAGTTCAAAAAGATACATGGAGAAAGTAATGAAAATAAACAAAGAAGGTGCTCAGAACTATTTGAAAAGCAGTACTTTATCGGAAATTCTGCAAAAGTACCCTCCGGAAAATATATTTAATGCTGATGGGAGTGCTGTGAAATTTGGAAAATTTCGGAATCATCAATCCTTTAAATAGATCTTCCTGTCAAATACTTCGCAAACAAAAATGCTTGGATGACCAATTCTTTATGCATTCCCATCTTACAACAAATTGATGCCGAAATGTGCAAACAGAACCGGAAGATTGTATTATTCATAGACAATGCATTATGCCACAAAATTACAGTAGATTTGCAGAATATAAATGTACAATTTCGTCCACCAAATACCACGGCACTAATTCAGCCCCAAGACCAATGCATAATACATTCATTCAAGTCACATTGTACCCAGATTATCGTGCGAAAGCAATTGGTCGCTTTGGAAAAGCCTCTTCAATTGGAAGAATTTATAAAATCGATAACAATTTTAGATATATTGTACTAAATTAAAAGAGTTTGGTGGCTTGTCAAAGAGGAAACTGCTGTAAACTGCTTTCTTAAGGTTTGTACATTTACCAGTGTTTTTCATATAAATGTTATGTATATCTGAATAATGTTTACCTATGTATCTATGTTCAGTGTGAGTTTTCATGGATCAGTGAATTGGAAAACATCGATGGCATTGATGAATAGTTGGTAGATGGTGTCACTGCACCGCACAATTTGAGTGAATACATCAACTGCGATGAAAACATCCAGTATTATGGTATGCTAAACGATAACAAAATTATTGAGGAGATCGAAATCGCGGACAATTTTCTGGAAGATGATCCTATTAACGAGGCATATGTCGCAATTCCAACTTTTAAAGAGGCTTTGGTAGTAGTTGACGTTCTTCGTCGGTATGTCAGAAATAAATATTTCGATGCAGAAGAAATTGAAAATTTCGAGTCAAAAATTTGGAAAACCGAAGTTTCGAATACATATGAGCCAATCAAAAATTAACGATTATTTCCAATAAGAGTTAATTGTTTTTGACACGCCAAAAGTTCCATGTTCCTTTCTTGTTCATTTGCTGAATTGCATTTTTGTTTCTTTATTTATTCTGTAATTTGAATTATTTTTTAAGAAAAAAAATTTGTTTCATATAATTACCAATATAAGGCAATTAGGCATTTATCGTTTAATTACCCACATACGACAATTAGGTGTGTCTCGTTTAATTGCCCACATAAGGCAATTAGGCGTGTCTTGTTTAAATGCCTAGCCCGGATAATTACCCAAAAGGCTTGAGATTTTGAGGGAGGTAATTAACCGGGTTTACTTATGTGTGGATTGCTTTTTTAAGTCATAAGCGGCAATAGATTAATGGAATTAGAAACAGCCCTAATATTTAGAAGCTCATCGATCTGAGGAGAAAGCTTTTATTGGAAATAAGCCTAAAATATTAAATTGAATCCAAACTCTATAATAGGTAACCCATATGCCGAAGCCGGGTTGTACTTACGCCATAGGAGAAAACCCCTAGTTATCAATAATTTGTATTTAATTTTTTAATATTTTATAAGAAAAAATAATATTAAAACCTCTTTTTCTCTTTTAAACGTGTGATGTCCCGAGAACCAATCGATGTTTTGTCTTTGTGTCGATAAAAAACGACTAACACGCATATCAATAACAAAATTAAATTTTGTTGCCTTTAATGTCTCAGGCGGTTAAAACGCTATTGGGTCAAGCAATGTATCCAATTACAACTTGAAGTCATGACTCTTAGTGTATATTCCGCAGTACTTGCCTAAATATCTAGCACATTTTAAGGTATTTTAATTAGCCTTTTTTAATGCTTTAACATTTATAGGCACGGGTAGAGCAATCTATCAAAGTGAACACATGCAAATAACACACAGCGTTAGCATCAGACATGTGGTTGTTGGCTCTGCCTGAAAACAAGTATGATGGTATTGATGTTGCGGCAGGAGAACAAACAAGCAGGTCGTCGTCGCCAAATAGTATTGAACAGTATAGTATAGAAAGAAACATTGATGCATTTTGAAACATTTATACTTTTTGTATTGTTATATGTAATAACATTGTCGAAATGGTGCATTTATATTGAAATATTCTATAAAGAGAATAAGACTGCTCTTTTACTCAGACTCTCTAAATGAGAGCGGAAAAAGAGTGCAATAAGTTCTCTATACTCTTCATTGTAAAAATATAATGGTAGATGCAGTACGACAACAAATACAGCAAGCCAAAACAACCGGCATTTTTTTTGCTCAATGCCTGTATTGTGTCAAGTCAGCTGATTGAAAAATAATGAACATGTATACAAAAGTGGAAAAAGTGCCATTTACAAAATGGGTGGAATTTTTTTGGATATTTTGAAAGTGTTTAAGTATGGAAATTAAAACGTTTCTATGTCATTTTTACGGAGAAAACATTTCAAAAAGAGCAATTGTAGGCGAACAATGGTTCTATACAAACAAAAGTAAAACTTCAAATCAGCTGGGCTAGTGCTTCTAATATTTGTTTGTACCATGATACTATTCAATACATTTTGTAGTCGCTCTATTTATGACAAAACAAAAACAATTATTTCAGTGAGCTAAATATTGCTTTATTTATTTTAACAGTATTACATCTAATGTTAAAGCAGATGTAAGAAAAAAAATCCAATGAGTGTTCGAACTCACGGGCGATGTGTTAACACCTTTTTGCTACACGGTACCTGTTCGATTTCTATGAACACATTCGTAAATGTTACATTGGAAAATAAAAAACAGCATTCAATCATATGATGACGTTACAGTTAAATAATATTAATACTTAAAATTATTTAAAGACCCAGTGCAAGCACATGTGTCATTATTTTCTTGCTCAATACTTTTTGTTTTATTCCCACAAAAGTCAAAGAATGCAAAGCAACAGACACTTGTA
Organism: Phaonia tiefii; assembly: GCA_963931995.1. Taxonomy (NCBI): domain Eukaryota; kingdom Metazoa; phylum Arthropoda; class Insecta; order Diptera; family Muscidae; genus Phaonia; species Phaonia tiefii. The sequence continues at coordinate 109,505,266 of OZ008368.1, read as the reverse complement.
TATACATACATACATACATTGTTATATTCGTACGATATAACCGAAGATCAACATAAAATACTTTTTTAATATTACTCCAAATTAATACTCCAAATTAAAACACTTCAATCGCGGCTCGCCGATATCGGATCGCCTTAATATTTGGCCTAAACTCTTCGTCGAAACCCGCACTAGCTTTTTAATCCAAAAATTAATAAAATCGGCTATGAATTTCCGGAGAAAATCGCGTGGGAAAATTATATGAAAATCGCCCAATAATCACTTTCAATACCGACCGCCAAGCAACGAACAAACAAACGATGATAAGACAAAACCGAAGATCAACATAAAACACTTTTTTAATATTACTCCAAATTAATACTCCAAATTAAAACACATAAATCTCGGCTCGCCGATATCGGATCGCCTTAATATTTGGCCTAAACTCTTCGTCGAAACCCGCACTAGCTTTTTAATCCAAAAATTAATAAAATCGGCTATGAATTTCCGGAGAAAATCGCGTGGGAAAATTATATGAAAATCGCCCAATAATCACTTTCAATACCGACTGCCAAGCAACGAACAAACAAACGATGATTTACTCTTACAAACCTAACACTTGCGTATGTATTAAATTTATAGTTTACTGCCCTAGAGGCGCGCGTATAGATGTTAACACATCAAAAAGAAAGTGCAATAGCAAGAGAGCCTTTAGCACAAAAACTATTCTTTTTTTATTTTCCGATGTAACATTTACTAATGTGTTCATAGAAATCGAGCAGGTACCATGTAGCAAAAAAGTGTTAACACTTCGCCCGTGAGTTCGAACATTCATTGATTTTTTTGTAAAAAGAGTGGTTTCAGTTTTAGAAATGGTAGCCTGTCGCTATTTATTAATGGATTTGAAACATGTATACGCCATTTGAAAGGTATTATATACGATCTGTTTAAGTCTGTATCGTTCGATATTTAAGCTTTTAAGTTGTTTAACAATTTTTCTGTTCAAGGTAAATAATTATAAAAAAGTAATTTTTCATTAAAAAATTAAATTTTAATAGAAAATATGAAAAAAAAATAGTAAAAGATATTCAGTGAAATTGATTATTATGGCGGAAGGTTAGGAATAGAGCAATTTCAATGGCCGCCAAGTCAAATCATCAGCTCCCTTCTCCGCAAGTATTCAGGTATATCATCATCACGCCACTTATGCGATAGCGTCCACAACAAATACCTTGTCATTAGTAAAATTTGGTGATGATACACCTAAATACTTGTAGAGAAGTGAACTGATGATATGCCTTGGTGGGCATTGGAATATTTATATTCCCAGTCATCCACCATAATAATGAATTTCACACTATATCGTTTTCACCTTTTCTATGAAAAATAACTTTTTAGTATTGTAGAAGTATATGTCTATCTAAAGTAGAAAGCTACAATGGCAAGATTTCCAACGAGATCTATTTCAATCCGATGGGATGCTATAACTTTGAAGGCCTTTAACGAAAAATGTTTCTAAATAGTATTCCCGACACCAGTAAAAAATTCCCTGTGTACATATGTCAGGCTTTTTACACGCTTTTTGTATGACTTGGATTATTATACGCTTCATATGTTAAACGAATACAGGTCATGTTTTCTAATATTTTAAAACACATATGACTCCAAGCTTTGCACACGCATCAACTTAGAAACTTGACAGTCACACTGACGTATATATAAGTACATAGGTACGTCATAATGTATGCTATTCTTCTTAATCGTTTTCGTATTTATATTTATGAGATTTAAATTTTACTTGTAAACACCTCCAATTATGAGGAATATTATACATAATAATTTGTACACCTAGAACTTATTTCGGAGTGTTTTAGTTTTTGTGGCAAACGTAATGCAAATTTGTATATTCTCAGATGATTGTAAAGATTCCAACTGATTACCCTAACGCAATTCGAACTACCACTAAATATTCACTTAATGGGGGCAACCAAAATAATGTGTGTGCGTGAGACGTAAGTGTATAAATAAACCGCTAGTTTATAATAACCCATTCTTATAGCCATATTTTAGGTGTGCGATATCCATCTTGTAATTAATATCTACGGTTATTCTTTCAGTTCATTATTAACAAATGATTAATCACCCAAATATCGTTGGTTCACTTGTTATGTATTCAACTATTGACATTTTCGCTACTCATATTTACTAACTTCATTGCATACATTTTCTCCTCAGTTTTAGTGTTATCAATGCGTGTGTTTTGGAATATCTAATAGCTATTTATGTAGATGACATCATTACCTACATCTCAATGTAATATTTGTTTTGCTACGTCACTGGCGTTTTGTAACAACTACTAACCGTTATACCATAAGCCGTCTTGTGTAATATCATTACAACAACAGCGCTTGTAATAACTATCGTTCGATTTTCTACCTGCTATGGGTCTTCGCATGTTGTTGTTATGATCCATACGTATTTTATGACTTACTCAAAATCAAAAAAATACTTCTGCTTTGGTCACTGAATTGTCAGCAAAACAAAATAAAGCAAAACGATTATATCGAAAAATACAGGCCGCTGTTTTTATTTGCACATTGGATTATAAATTAACTTTATAAGTCCAGTTCAACATTATAATTTTTGGTCCTTTTTTCTTTAATTTTTAAAGATTTATCGTATGCGCTGAATATTTTTGGAAAATGCCGACAATCAATAGTTTGAAGGCTAAACGAAACAGACTTCGCTCCCGTATTACACGCAGTCATGCCTATTGTAACACCATCGATGAAAATACTAGTTTGGAGGACTTGGAGACTCGTTTGTAGACCGTAAAATCCTACTGGGATCAGTATGTAGAGGTTGAGGACGCCTTGTGTGAATCGGAGTAAGATCAGTCAAATAATACAGAAGTGGATGTCGGAGAATCAATCGATGTATATGAGGCTAAGTATTTGTGTATATATTCATGTCTTTTGAAGGCTATACGTATGATAAAATAACCGTCAGACAGCACACAGAATACATTGAAGAAAGTTGCTGGGCAGCAGAAAAATTTTCTTACAAAATTGGGCAGCATTGTTCAGAAGGAAAATGATGTAGCATTGCCTAAAATTCTTATTCCAAAAGAACAGCAAATGTGCTACATTTCGAGATTTATTCCTTGGTTCAGTAGACAGAAAAGCAAATTTCTCAAAAACTCAAAAGTTATATTATTTGATTTCCTTCCTGGATGGCGATGCTGCAGGTCTTATCAAAAACATTCCAATATCTGAAGATCACTACTTGGAGGCTTGGGACAAATTGGAGAGCAGATTTGATAGACCCCATTTATGAGCGTATTCATATATATAAAATATTTTTTAAAGTTACCATCGATGTCCACTACAAGTTCTAAGGCTCTTCGTAAGATTATTGATGGTGCTGATGAGTCTCTCAGATATCTAAAAGCGACAGGTACGGATAGCAGAGATCCGTGGCTAATATATTTATTACTTTCAAAACTTGATTCCGGAACTTGACTTCAATGGTCAGAAGAGGTAGGATCTAATTCGGATGTCCCTATTTACAAGATTTTAGAGTTTCTGGAAAGAATATACACATACACCGAGTCAAAAGAAATGTTGGGTTCATCCCCAGCTGGTAAGATATCTTCTGTCCGATCAAATGTTTCTCGTACTTCAACTGTGCCCTGCGCTAAATGCAAACAACAACATTACCTATTTCAGTGCCCTGATTTCAACAATCTTAACATTGAAGATAGACGCAAATTTATTAAGGAAAATGCTATATGTTTTAATTGTCTGAAAACTGGCCATAACGCATCAAATTGCAGCTCAAAATTTCGTTGTCGAACCTGCAGCAGTCGCCACCATACATTAGTTCACTTCCTGCCTCAAACCTAGTCGAACTCTACAAGTGAACGTGAAGCATCCAACACTTCCAATCGGGACTTTGAGAAACCAAATCGCAACTTTCTTAAGTCCAACATGTCACTCGGAAAAATAGTGGAATCGAATTGTATTCTTCGGGATGCATCAGTTTCTCAAAATCATTCGCAAAGGCAATGTGAACTCCCAGGAACAACGCATGACAGCACTAATGGGGGTACAATTCATCCAAGGCTTCATCCTCGCTCAATTGCAACTACAGCACTGAGTAATCATATTGTTTCAACTCATCCATCGCAAGTACTATTACCTACACCTATCGTTCGTATGAAAAATCAATTTGGAATTTGTGTCAAGATTCGTACACTTATTGACTAATGTTCTCAAGTGTCATTTGTTACGGGAACATGTGACCAGTTGTTGGGACTTAAGAGAACAAATGCTCGTTTGTCAATTGAAGGCATTGCTTCTTCAAATGGAGGTGTAAAAAAAGGACAAGTCATCGTCTACTCGTCGTTCAACTTGGATATGATTTCTGTAAATGCCTATATACTTAATCAAATCACAACACAACAACAAAACATTAGTCTCGGAGCTTCATTTAACTGATCAATCTTTCAATGTAGTAGGCCCAGTCGATCTTCTATTAGGAGCCGATGTCGTCTGGGCCATTCTCATGGATAGTAAGATAAATCTAAACCCTCCAGGATTATCTGCCATTAATTCAATATTTGGTTGGATAATTTCTGGACAATTTAATACACCGGTTGGAAACACAACATTAAAATCGTACACGGTGTCTGCAAATATTGACGAAATGCTTCAAAAATATTGGGAGATTGAACAATATCCTGGTGAAAATCATAATGCACTTTCAGAGAACGATGATCCTGCTGAAGTTCATTGTTTGCACAGAAACTAAAATGTTTATAAGAAAAACACAAATTGAAATTGTTTTCTTATAACATTACAACATTTGAACTTTATTGTTCACTTTACAATCGACAACTAGCCTTTACAAAAATATTCTTGTCGTTGGGCCACCAAACAACAAAACAAACGACAGTTAATCTAAAAGAAGTAACACCTACAACCCAACAGTTGAAATACCACACTGAAGTCAATGACTTCATCAGCGCTGTTGTTGTTGTTACTTTCTTTTGCTGCAATACTGTAAAGAACAACATGCATACACAATTAACACACATCAATAAAGACAAAACTAGATTTCTTGCTGGACCACAACAAATCACGAGAACGGGATTTATTATTAGGTATGTACATACTAAACATCTGCATGAGTCCATTCGCACAACGACTTCGCATCTGAATTCATGAATGATTTTTGAATTCATAAATCAAAAAGACCTATGTATGAATTATAATGAATTCAGCTACTGAAGTTGTGTTGTACTTGGTTGTGCTTCGCGAAGACGAAGATTGTATTTATTCGTCCCATAAAACGATCTAACTCGAACTCACTCACATTCATTAACAGAGCGAACAACAAAGATAAGCGTCACTTGCAATAAGACCGATGAGTCATTGTTATTCATTATAGTCATGTATGGCCACCACTACATTGAAAGTTTTGCATGTATGTATTTATGCTTTGTTGTTTGTTTTTTTGTTTAGCTTGTAGCGACTTGAGCATGAGTTCATTCGAATTCAAAAATCATTCCTGAATTCAGATGTAAATTCGAATGAACTCATACGGCCATAGAAGTCGAGCAGTACAGGGCATGATGCCAACTCGGTGCTTTTGGCACTAAATCTAGTGCATTTTGAAATTTTAAAACGTTAAATACATATATCACCGCCTTATTGAAAAAAAGCAGTGAGCTAGTGTTTTTCCAAATTGTGTTAAGCGTTCTTTAATACATACGTTGGAAAATTTTTTTGGAAAATTACTTTTATTACTACATTATTATTTAATAATAATGTAATAATATATATTCATTTATTTAATAATAATGTAGTAATAAGAATAATTTTCAACGATTTGAGATATCAATTAAACAAACATCTTCTCAAATAGACGAGAGTTTAATTTTTCCCCTTTATGCTACGAACACAATTGGGGCGAACGACGAATTTCGCCCAACACGACGAATTAGTCGGTAAAAATTCGCTGTGTAAATTCGTCGTCTGAAACACAATAACGACGACGACAATAATAACGACCAGTAATAATTTATAATTACAAGTTTTGTTTTCGTATATGTACGAATAACAACTGATAGGGTTACCATATGCAAAAAAAATTCTTCACAAGTTAAACATTTTACAACTAAAAGGATTTTTAATAATTAATTTTTTTTTTGTATTTTTATTTTAAATGTTAAAAAAATGAAAAATTTTTAAAGTAAAAAGTAACTTTATTTGTTGAAACACTTAAAATTTTAAAACAATATGGCCACCCCGTTGTCTGTGTTTTCTTTTATGCGTGTACTTTCCCGTTTAACATAAGAGTCCAAACAGAACCAGACACGCTTCAGACGGCGACGGAAAACATCTCTAGCGTCTAAACGAAACGAGAGAGAGAGCGTCTGGCGACTTCGGTTGATTTTTTTCTCTCAGCGTCGTATATATTTTCGGGTCTTTTCTGGAATTTGTTTGACGGTTTGGAAAAATAATATTATAGTTGTATAGGAATTAAAGTGATTTTACTGCTTTTAAAAATGTATTCAATTTTATTGTATTGTGTTTAACAATAAATTATGTTTAACCCTTTACTGTTCTTTTGCATTCACAGGTATAGTGTATATGTGTTGGTTTCTCTTATGATTTTCATGAACATGTGGCAACTTCATTCTCTCAATTGAGAGATTTCGTGAGAGCGCCGCCAAGAAATTAGAAAAGATTCTATTCTAGCGGCGAGTCGTCAGCCGTAGCGGATTTTTGTGACGATTTTCCCCTGCCATAAGAAACCTGTTTAGAAAAAACGTCGTCGTCTGTAGCGTGTTTGATTATGTTTAGACTCTGATGCTGCCCACACACGATACAACATTGTTTGCAACATGTATTTGGTACCTGGTGCCATTTTTTACCACAGACGATGCAACCAAAATTGAAACCATAAATGAAACATCAGTCGGTGAGTTTTTCTACTAAACAAACAAAAAAAAAACAAATTGAATATTATATTGTTTTTTTATATTATGTTTTGTTTTTATACGAAAAATAATAATAAAAAACCAACCCGTAAAAAACCCCGTTTTTGACTATAACCCCTTTATATATGACACACAATATAAAATCAAAAACACACTGATTTTTGATTGGATCTCGGGAAAAGGGTTAAAAATCTATCCAAAGTTTTTCAGACGCGCAGATAGAGAATACAAGTTAATATAAAGAATTTAAAAAAAATCCTTTGGAAGATTTCATCGAATAATTCGGTTGGTGAATTATTTTCTATAATTCGAATACATTTAATAAAAAAAATTAATCTAACCACTACTTCGTACAAGTACTGGCCTCACTCGCGCCAACGTTGTTATTTACAACACAAATTCATACCGAAGCAAACGAATTCAATGAGTTCGGGTTGTGCTGAGTGTGAATCATAGGTTGTGTGAATGCTACAAGTTAAACGAATTCGAAGAAATGCATGCTTTAACAAACTCGAGTCTCGTTTGCTTTCACTCATTGGTTCTCATTGAAGGTGAATTGAGTGAACTGAATGCCAAAACTGTTAGTGAGTGCCTCATGGGTGGGTTTTTTAGCATTCATGCAGATGTTTAGTACATACATACATACAAAACTACCATTTTAACGAAGCAATAGATCATCGCGTTGTTGTTGTCTTTGATCACCAGCAGAAAATATCAAAGCAAATAACAAAGCAACTGAGACTCAAATATAATTTTGAGTGTTATTGTTATTGTTTTGATACAAATTTAGATGTTATTAGGGTGACCCAAATTATGTATGTCTGCCGTCCGTACGGACGTGTTTCTGTTTAATTCCGCGCCCCATAGTGTTTTAAATTCTTTTTTTACAATCCGTGTGCCAATCCGTGTTAAACTAAATAAAAAAAAAATAAATAAAAATTAATAAATAACCCTAATACCCGTTACCAAACCAAACTAAGCTAAACTTTACAAAATTGAAATAATAAAATAGAAAAATACCTATACAGTGCATCAATAAACCAAACAACAAAATGTGCAAAAGAAAAGAAAGAAAAAATAACAATAACAACATTAAAATCAACTAAGGCTGTTTACGTCAACCACACGAAGGACTTTTATGCCCCTCTCTGTGTAGTGCATTTGTTGTCCCCCGCTGCAACTCCTATACAGTACGGCATAGACTGTGTTTTCTTCGTCTTCTCGTTGCTGCTCAGTGCTTAAGGCATAACACTAAGCATTGTGTGGATATCAGCCGGAAGGTGGGGGACTCACTGTTTGTGTTTACTGCTGTGAATTTGTTCTGTATGTTTGTATGTCGCAATGGTGTGTAATTTTGTTATACATTATGGTAACATACTACGTGGGTTGAGAACGAATTTTTTCGGTGTGTACTCTCACAGTAATTTTCATCGGCCTGATGTTCTTGCTCTATGTGAAACCCAGGTGCGTGAGGATTCTGATCCACAGGATTTTCACGTTCCCGGGTACCACACTTTATCCCTTTTTATTTCCCACACACGCCTTGTGGTTTATGTAAAAAATGGCATAGTGTTTCAGAGTCAGCGACATTTCGACTCACAAGATCCAGAATTTAACTCTCTTTGGGTAAAATTCAAGATAGGAACACATGTCTTACATTTCGGATTTCTTTATAGGAGTCCTAATGCGGAAAGGGAGGCATCCTTTAATGGCTTGGACACCCTTTCCGATTCCATTTCTGAGTTATTGGGGAATTATCCAGACAGTGAAATCGTTGTTGCTGGTGATTTCAATGTCCATAGTTGCTCCTGGTTAACGCATTCGAGCCATACAACTACGGAGGGCCAATACGCTGAGCTCTTCGCCGCGCAGAATAACTTAACGCAATTGGTGAATGAACCGACGCACATTCCGTGTGTTCAAGGGCAAACCCAAAATGTACTTGACCTCTTCTTAACTTCGCACCCTGAAAAGTATGAAGTTAACTCGCTTGCACCTCTGGGTAATTCGGATCACTGTATCATTTCAGCGTCCTTTTCGTATTCAGCTCTTCATCTCGTTTCAAACACAGTCCCGAAGCGAACAATTTTTATCTACGAAGAGGCACGTTGGGTTGAGCTCAACAACTTTTATCAGCATTTTAACTGTAAGCTTTGTTTTCTGGACAATAATATAGATGCTGCTGCTGAAATGATGGAGAAGATAATTCTGATTGGTATGAATTCATTCAACCCGACGAAAATTATTTCGGTTAAACCATCGGAAAAAAATTGGTGTAACCAGACATGAAAAAATGCTGTCAGATCCAAAGAGGACGCGTTCAGAGACTGGCATTCTAATAAAAACGTTAATACTGAACTGCTACGCAAACAGGCGAGATCCAAGTATTCGTTCTAAAGTCCTTTCTTTCCCTAGAGGAAGTAAGAGCTTTTGGTCATTTGCAAGAAGAATAAAGGATAGTTCTTCCTCTATCCGAACTCTTCTTAAAGAAGGCATAACATTCACTGAACCGGTTGATAAAGCTAACCTCCTGGCTGAAATGTTTGCAAGGGACTCTTCCTTGCCGGATAGCAATCAACCACTCCCCGTGATCAATTACGTATCTTGTTCCATGCCCACGATATTTTTTCGAACGCGAGGAGTTAGAAAAGTTCTTGCGCATCTCGTAGTAAATAAATCCGCGGGCCCGGATCGCATATCAGCACCGGTCTTGAGTAGGAGCTCTTCGACGCTGGCACGTCCACTGCGCAACCTTTTCAACCTTGCATACCGTGCGGGAGTCTTCCCGGTACGTTGGAAGGTTGCTAATGTCCAGCCAATCCGTAAAAAAGGTGATGCAAGTGACCCTGCAAATTCCCGCCCAATTGCAATTTGTTCTGCGCTCTCGAAGGTTATGGAGAGCATGGTTAACCACCATCTTGTGAAATATCTTGAGTCCAATGACTTTCTTAATGATCGGCAGTATGGCTTCCGTAGAATGAGATCTACTGGAGACTTGATAGCATTCCTTTCGGAACAGTGGAGTCGACCATCCACCGGCTTGGTGAGAGTAAGGTAGTGGCTCTTGATATTTCCAAGGCCTTTGACAGAGTTTGGCACAATGCACTCTTGTCAAAGCTCGCTGCTTTTGGTGTCGGTGATAACTTCACTCGATTTATATCAAGTTTTCTCAGAGATCGCACTATACGAGTTGTTGTAGATGGGGTTTCATCCGACGAGCATAAATTGACTGCAGGTGTACCACAGGGCTCTGTTCTTTCTCCTTCTCTTTTTCTTATTTTCATTCACGATCTCCTGGGCAGACTGTGAATCCAATCTACTCTTTTGCCGATGACATTAATCTCTGTCATTCTTATTCATTCGATCGTAGGCCAAGTCTTCAAGAGATTGAAGTCAAACGCCGGACAATGAATGAAACACTCGACCGCGATCTGGTGTCCATTGTTGAATGGGGTCGAAAGAATAGAGTAGATTTTAATGCGGGTAAGACCCAGTGTTGTTTGATGTCGCATAAACGTATTGCTGACCCAGGTGTGTCGTCATTGTCTGTGGACGGTGTGGATATTGATGAATTAGACGCTCTTGATGTTCTGGGCATGAAAATACAATGCCATCTCCGTCGGGCAAAACATGAATTTGAAGTGTCGAAAGATGCATTCAAGTATCTAGGCTTTTTAAAGCGGTGCAAGAAATCCTTCACTCCATCTGATCTTCTCAATATCTACACCACCTACATCAGGCCAAAGATGGAGTATAACTCCCACATATGGGCAGGTGCTCCTAGGACTTCTTTGGAGCTTCTCGACCGTATCCAGCGGAGAGCGACGGTGTTAATAGGGGACAGTAGGGTATCCAACTCTATTGCCTCTCTTGGGCATCGTCGAAATGTGGGTTGCGTGTCGTTGTTCTATCGATATTTCCACGGTATGTGTTCCTCGGACATCCGTCAACTTATACCGGACGTGAGGATATTTAGCCGAAGTACGCGGCTTTCCAGGAACTCTCATCCGTTTTTTATCGAGTGGCCGATTGACCGCACTACACACTATAGAGAAAATTCGTTCTTTAGCCGTACAGTCCGTATGTGGAATAAACTTCCGGCTAGTGTATTTCCTACCAATTGTGACATACAGGCATTCAAGGCAAATGTCAACAGACACTACTCCCTCTTTCCACCCTCCACTACCTCAATTTTCCTTCGCCAACACAATGCACTGAATTTATAGGGGGCATCCCCTGAGTGTTGGTTTGAAAAAAAAAATAATATAATTTTCTCTAAATACAAATTTCAATAAAATTGAAGGGCGATCTGCTCCGACATTCTGCCCCCGTTGAAATAATTATTTCAAGTATCTTCTTGCGAAGGTAAAGGAGCCACTTTGTGTATAGGACGCCGGCAGTAACCATTTTTGGATTTTAATTCAACCACTCGAACCTTTCCATCAGAACCGGTTATAATTTTTGAGATTCGGGATAAGAGCCAATGTTGAGGAGGTGCGTTATCTTCATGTATAATGACGAGCTGCCCAACTTTGACATTGGCTTGGTCTTTGAACCATTTTGACCGTTGTTGAAGAGACAATAGGTAGTCTCGAGACCATATTTGCCAAAATTGTTGCTTCAAACATGAAATACGTTGCCACCGAGTCAATGCAGATTGTTTGGAGATGTCGAAATACTCATCCGGAACAGCAACCAATGAAGACCCTATCAACAGATGACCAGGAGTCAATGCTCGCCGTCATTTGGATCTTCAGAAAGGGGCGCAATTGGCCGAGAGTTCAAAATAGCCTCTATTTCAACAATTAATGTCTGCAGCTCTTCAAAAGTGAGATATGATTGCCCGATGTTTTTGACCAGTAGAGTTTTTGTAGATTTAACGGCTGCCTCCCACAAACCTCCGAAGTGTGGGACCCGAGGTGGTATAAAACAAAACTCAAACCCCGTTTGAGAGCACATAGATTTCGTTTCTTGAACCACGTCGTTGCGAAACAACGATTCTTTGAGTTCTTTAAACTTGTTATGAGCTCCAACAAAATTCGTAGCATTGTCGCAGTACAAACATTGAGGTATACCACGCCTACCTACAAACCGTTTGAGACACAAAATGAAATTGTTTGCGGACAGATCGGAAGCGAGTTCTAAGTGCGTTGCCTTTGAGCCGAAGCACACGAAAACTGCAATATAAGTCTTATATGGGGCCTTTCCACGAATACGGTATGACGTCAGAAATGGGCCACAAAAATCGACACCAGTAACCAAAAATGGTCGTTGAGCTCGAAGACGGTCAGCTGGCAAATTACCCATTATTTGCTCCGTTAATTTTGGCTTGTAGTGGAAGCAATGTACGCAGTTGCGGATTACCTTTCTAACAACGTCTCTGGCATTTACAATCCAAACTTTCTGACAAAATATTCCCAATAATACCTTTGGACCTGCATGCAGATGTGTACGATGTAAATGTTCAATGTATAGATTGACGAAACGATAGCATTTGGGTAAAATGCAGGAAAACGAGCATCGTAAGGTATAGGGGCGCTAGACAGACGCCCACCAACACGTATTATCTTAACAGATCCGATACTCATATTTATATCTTGGAGGAACGGAGTGAGTTTCTGCAATGATGGTTGAACAGAGTTGCCGTTGGACAATGCGGTGATTTCGGCAGCATATGTTGAATTCTGAATATGACCAACGATTCTCCAGAATACGATATCTAGTTCCTGTGGGTGAATATGAATATCAGGAAGTTTTAAAGAACGATCTGCAGGGCATCTGTTAAATATACGAAAAATGAAAGCGATTATTCGAATTATTTTAATATATGTGACCTGGTCTACGGAAAGGGGGCTTAGGTGTCAAAAAATCAATTTTCACTTTTTGGTTGATTCGGATGGAAGATGAGATGCTTTTTCACGTGGTGAAAAGCAGAAAATCCTAACTTGCTTAGAAGTGTACTTAAAATGCAGAGAACGAAGAGTAAAAATACGACAAAATATAATTTATTGGTAATGAACAAAATACATTGAATTATAAGCTATGAAGACATGATTATACACTAGAAAAACGTATTATGGGCCAAAAATAATAATGCTGAGTAATTTTTGTATTTTTCTTTGTTGTCGTTTTCCTTGATATCTTTTTACGTGTTGATCCTGAGGAAGATGGACCTGGTTCCTCGTCTAGTTTGAGAACATCTTCACTAGTTTTTGCCTTCCGTTTTTTCGATGGCAAATCTTTCGGCAATGGAGCCACAATATCTACTTTAGATATATCCGAAACTAAGCTGCGAAGATTGTGATAGATGTACCACTGACGTTCCAAAGATAAACCGGCTGGTTGTATAACTTTTGGCATTTCAGGATCGATAGGTTTTAACAGAAGCTTAAAGGACTGCACTTCTTCACTGTCTGCGAATTTCTTTGTTTTTACACAATCTGTAGAGATTATGAAATGATGGAATTGCGTTATTCCAACAAGTGACTTGTACAGTGGTTTAAAATAGCTGTCCCATTCATACCAGACGACTTCTTCAGCCGATACAGCTTTATTATAACCCCCAGGTGATGATGCCTCGACACACTGCAGTAAATCTGCATACGTGTCGATGTTACTGACGGCATACTTACTTTTGAAAATACCGAAGTAACGATCAGGCGCGAACTTAGTGTGCCCGGTAAGTAGAAAATTGAATAAAATAGTTTTGTTAAGACCCCGAGCCAAACACCATTGCAGATATGATAGTACAGTGTTATTCTTATTCTGCCCAACACAATTGTCACAGAAAAGAACGAGTGTTTCAATGTCTTTATAGTAGGTTTGCAGGTGATAATGCAGGATGCTCACAACACAGTTAGGTCCTTTACCAGCGTCATCTTTTTCGTCTATCATGTAATTGTACTGTAAAAAAAATTTGAGCAATTTGAGTTCCTATGATTCAGTTTGAAATTCTAACCTGAACTTTTTGTTTTTCGTCTGTTATTCCGAATACTCCGCACTTCTTGGTTGCTTTGAAGTATGCTGTACCAGGTTGTTGTGGACTGACAGGGTAGTGAACGGTTTGGGCAAAATCAAATGACAGAACGACTGCTGTAGGGTCAGTATTTCTACACCAACTTTGATAATATTCTCGTTGATTTCGGGCTCGGTGGAGGTGATCAAGAAATTGATTAAGCTTCTCTTCGCGTTCAATGTCAGTAACACCTTTGCCTTGCGCAATCGATATTGTGTTTCCCATTAAGAGAAAAATACTGAATTTAATCTCAACGTTTGATACAACTTTTAAATGAGAAAATAATAAGCTACTTACCACGGTAGACATCGCAGGTTTCATAACTGTAACATGGGGTATGTATTTGGACCATATCCGTCGAAAACTGCAATTACTCATCTTCAATTCGTCATCACTGAGTGAAGAAATGTATTTTCGATAAATTGAGGACTTCGTCTAGCTGGATGGCAGTTTCATTATCCGAAAATCCTTAAATTTTGGGGGTCGTCCGGGCAGTGGAAGATCCATTAAATCGGCTATAGACTCGATGAATTTAACAGCTTTTTAGATGTCAGCCGGTTTAAATGACTTAGGATGTGTACTCGGTTTATTTGCCAGTCCGTGTTGGCGCACTGTTACATCCTGTGCGTGAAAATGACGTACTAAATTTTCGTAACGCTTCGTCGTACAGGCATGTACAAAAAGGAAAAACGAACGACAAACAGGTACTCTGTAGAAGGTACATTGAATTCTATGCCTCATAACTTCCGTATCCTGTCTCTGTCCATATTTCTTCCGCCGAGCAAGCTTTGCGTATACACTTTCTAGCTTTTCGTTACTCATAATTTCAGCGTCGATGTGACTTAGTATCACTAAATCAAGTTAATTTTTCGACATCTCTAAACAATTGTTCCCCGTACTTTCGATCATTTCCCGTGGTATCAGTGTATGGCATTCATTATTACAACAATCTTTTGACAGAAATTTTGTTACCAGCTCCTCCTCCTTTACATCAACAACATACAGGTCCATCTTAACAAAAGTTTGTTCGGTATCATCTTCTGCCTGAGATACACATACTTCGTCTTCATCATCATCGCTCTCTTCATAGTTTTCATCATCGTTTTCATCATCCTTTTCGTGGAAATATTGTCCGTATACGGCACTGAACTCCTCATCAACACTCATGTTTCATTTCATGCGAAATGCGAAGACGATAATCAACAGGAACAGTAAACGTCACTTCTTCAGTGTTACTTACACGATGAACTATAATAATATTCCGACCAACAACAACACTTACTGGACCAACAACAACGCTTACTGGACGTCCGGCGCGGAGAACAATTAACGAGATAATGAGAAACTGACGAAACGAGTTGCTTACTTTTAACAGCTTTTTCACATTGTATTGGGTAACTCTTGAGCACTGCAACCACGAGACACTATATCAGCAGGGTTACTTTTTGAAGGGACATGTCTCCAATAAACATCTCCAGTATTCTCTTGTAGTTCCGAGATGCGATTCGCGACGAAACAGTTTAATGTGGACGAATGTAGTTTAAACCATTGTAGAACTATTTTCGAGTCGGTCCAAAAATATGTTGCTAATACAAATTTTGAGATTTTCAGTTTAATCTTTTGCCACGTCGTGCTTAGCAAAACAGATACACATCATTCAAGGCGAGGCAACGATTGTGCTTTAATTGGAGCGACTTTGTTCTTGCCAATTAACAACGTTGATTTGTAGGTACCTTGGTCCAATATACGGTAGTACAGACAACAACCATATGCTGTTTGAGAAGCATCAGTAAAGCCACTAACTTCTCCAAATATGCCAGGGGATGTAGACACATATCGAGGTACTTCTACCTGGTGAATGTCTAATAAATCTTCTTTGATCTGGAGCCACATTGCCTTGAGATGACCATTTAGGGGATCATCCCATCCAATATTTTGGACCCAAACTTCTTGTAGAAACATTTTGCAGCGAATGACTATGGGACTCAAAATGCCAAGTAAATCGTAGATTTTTGCCACAAGCGAGAGAACAGATCTTTTCGTTGGATTTTCGATCTCAGGCAATTCAAATCGATTGAGGAACACATCTTGGCGTGGTTTCCAGGACATACCCAAAGTTTTGGTGATATCAGGTTCCGATGTTTTTATCATGATCTCCTCATCGTGATCCGAAGTGATGGGAACGTTATTGCTATTCCACTTAGCTAATTCTAGGCCATGCAAGTTGAGTAAGTGTACCAATTCATCTCTCTTCAGTGCTAAAGTTTCTATGCTGTCGGCGCCCGAAAGAACATCGTCGACATATAAGTCTTCTCGAAGTACTTTAGAGCCACAAGGAAATGTCGAGCCATATTTATCTGCAATGAGAAACAAACAACGAATCGCCAAGAATGGAGCGGCGGATAAACCGTACGTTACAGTATTTAATTGGTATACCTGTAACTCCTTATCCCTGCTGGTTCTCCACAGAATAAGTTGATACTTCCTGTCTCTTTGATCAATGCGAAACTGACGATAAATTTTTGAGATATCAGCAGTGAAACGAAAACAAAGTAGTAATTAGATCTTGTTGAATAGAAGGGCCAACCGTCAGGACATCGTTCAACGACAGATTTGACGGGCTTTTAGCGGACGCATCAAGTACGACTCGAGTTTTGGTTGTTGTACTTTGAGGCTTGAGAACGCAATGATGAGGTATAACATACGTTGAATCTCTTGTTGGCAGAGTGAAGGGTGACATGTGACTAAGCGCTGTGTATTCTTCCTTGAATTAGGTATACATGCCTTTCAATGTAGAGTCGCGTTCTAATCGCATTTCGAGCGACATAAAACGGTTACAAGCCATTTCAAATGAGTCTCCTAAGCACCCAGGAGATTTTCTAAACAGTAGACTAATTTGAATTCTACCATCAGAGTCAAAACAGACATTTCGACAAAATAATTTTCGCATGCTTGTTTTTCTTCGGAATATGTTTCAGGGGGCTTGATATATTCTTCTATTTCCCAAAACATAATAAACGATTTGTTTAAATCGGTCTCAGAGGGCCCGAATGGCTTGTTTCATCCAATCTTTTACTTCTCCAAGAGAACTTCTCCAACCGAATCAAAGTATCACAGTTTCGAGTTGGAGACGTTGGCAATCATCAGCGCGCTAAAAAGATTTCGAGTTTACCTACATGGTATTACGTTTAAAATAGTTACGGATTGCAATTCTTTAGCATTAACTTTGAACAGGAAAGAGCTTAATCCGAGGATTGCACGATGGGCCCTTGAGCTTCAGAACTACGACTATACGTTAGAGCACAGGGCGGGGAAAAGAATGCAGCACGTTGACGCGCTCAGCAGGAATATGAACGTACTTGTAATCGGGACTAATACCTTTGAGGAAAATCTTATTATTTGCCAGGGCAAAGGCAAAAAGTTAAGCAATATAAGAGAAAGCTTACAAGAGTCTGAACACAGTCTGTACGAAATGAGAAATGGTGTCGTTTATAGAAAAAAAAAGAATTGTCTGTTGTTTTACGTTCCAAAGCGTTTACAGTAGTAATTAGATCTTGTTGAATAGAAGTGCCAACCATCAGGACATCGTTCAACGACAGATTTGACGAGCTTTTAGCGGACGCATCAAGTACGACTCGAGTTTTGGTTGTTGTACTTTGAGGCTTGAGAACGCAATGATGAGGTATAACATACGTTGAATCTCTTGTTGGCAGAGTGTAGGGTGACATGTGACCAAGCGCTGAGTATTCTTCCTTGAATTAGGTATACATGCCTTTCAATGTAGAGTCGCGCTCTAATCGCATTTCGAGCGACATAAAACGGTTACAAGCCATTTCAGATGAGTCTCCTAAGCATCCAGGAGATTTTCTAAACAGTAGACTAATTTGAATTCTACCATCAGAGTCAAAACAGACATTTCGACAAAATAATTTTCGCATGCTTGTTTTTCTTCGGAATATATTTCAGGGGGCGTGATATATTCTTCTATTTCCCAAAACATAATAAACGATTTGTTTAAATCGGTCTCAGAGGGCCCGAAAGCGAGACTACATGCCAACGACAAATTAGTAGCAACTGAGTTCGATGTACCACCGACGATCCAACCAAAAACTGTGTTTGTCAGGCAGGGTAAACCATTTCCAAGCGATATACGACCATTGAGTAACAAGTCGAAAAATATTTCGGTGCTGAGCAAAATATCGATATGTTGCGGCTTGTAGAATAGTGGATCGGCCAGTTCAACTGTCTGAGGTATCTTCCAGTGAGATGTTACGATATGCTCTCCAGGGTGTTGTGTGAAAATGGTCCTAGTGACCGAGAAAGACGAAGACCATTGGAACGAGCTAATTCAGGATTTTATTGTGGCTTCAACGGAAAGTTTTATCTTCGTTCGGCCTTCACCGATTCCAAAAACCTCCTGGGAATATGGTCGAAATTTAAGCTTGAGCCTCTTCGCTGTTTCGTCTGTAATGAAATTGAGTTCTGAACATGAGTAGTATGGAAATGGGGGATCAAAACCAGTGTTGCCAGATCGGAAAAATTTGCGAGTACGGAAATAGGGGATCAAAACCAGTGTTGCCAGATCGGAAAAATTTGCGAGTATGGAAATGGGGGATCAAAACCATTGTTGTCAGATCGGAAAAATTTGCGAGTATGGAAATGGGGGATCAAAACCAGTGTTTCCAGATCGGAAAAATTTGCGAGTATGGAAATGGGGATCACAACCAGTGTTGCCAGATCGTAAAAATTTGCGAGTATGGAAATGGGGCTCAAAACCAGTGTTGCCAGATCGGAAAAATTTCCGAGTATGGAAATGGGGATCAAAACCAGTGTTGCCAGATCGGAAAATTTTGCACTGGTTCGTGACCTTGCTAACTCACCACCCTGTGTTCACCTCTTTTGGTTCGTGTCTTTGCTAAGAGAGTAAAAGCCACCCTGAAAACCCCTGAAAAAAATAAAAAGCGCTAAAATGAAAAATGTGGGAAAACCAACCCTAAAAAGTAAATAGCGCTAAAATGAAAAACGGGTAAAAAAAGTGATACAAAATCGCCATTTTTCCCCACCACCAATTTAGGTTTGTGTCTATGCTAACGATGGTTGTGCCACCTTGCGACGGTTGGTGGCAACTCCGACTCTGGACTCTAATTTGTTTTTGTGTTTACCCACCTTTTCCATTTTTTCTTCCACCGTTTCTTTCTCCCCACTCCACCATTCCACTCTTCCACCTTTTCTGTCCTTTCCACCACTCCACTCTTCCACCTTTTCTTTCCCCCCACTCCACAATTCCACTCTTTCATCTTTCCTTCCCACCATTCCATCACTTCACTCTTCCATCTTTCCTTCCCACCATTCCATTCTTCTATTTTTTCTTTCCTTCCCACCATTCCACCCTTCCATCTTTCCTTCCCACTCCTCCCTCCCTCCCTCACACCCCAATCGTACCTTTAAATAAAAAGTCATGGTTTTTTGTTTTTTTATTTTTTTCATTTATTTTTTATTTTTGTTAGCCCCCACTCCTCCCTCCCTCCCTCACACACCAATCACACCTTTAAATAAAAAGTCATTGTTTTTTGTTTTTTTATTTTTTTCATTTATTTTTTATTTTTGTTAGCCCCACTCCTCCCTCCCGCCCTCACACCACAATCCCACCTTTAAATAAAAAGTCATTGTTTTTTTTTTTTTTTTTTTTTTTTTTTTCATTTATTTTCTATTTTTGTTAGCCCCCACTCCTCCCTCCCTCCCTCACACCCCAATCCCACCTTTAAATAAAAAGTCATTGTTTTTTGTTCTTTTATTTATATTTTTAATTTATTTTTGGCGTGGAATACGTCTTACCTTACGGTATAGGGAGTCATGTCAGATTGTTATTGTTGTAATCTTTATTTCATTGATTATGAGGAAACGGCGAGATAACTTTTTTAAAAATTTTTTTGTAGGTGAATGAAGATGTTATCTTTCGTTTGATATACATTTCATACTGGTTGATATCTTCCTAATATTTAAATTTCTCAAATGAAAATTGTTTAAACACATACACTCAAACATATGTGTGGTGTTTGGTTGAGTGTTTGAGTAGCGTGAACACAAACTATGCTGCTGTTTCCGTGTGGACACAAACCTTCGGCTGTTTTTTTGATTGATGAAATATTGAAATTTCGTATATTTACTTATGTATTTAAGTGAAATAAAATGTTAAATGTGAATTTGAATTTAACATGGATACATAATTATAAAAAATATAAATCAAATTGATTTGCGTCTGTTATTTATCAGTTATCCTTACTCTTTTAATTTAAAAACATATTTATCCTATTTTTCCTACCATAAGCTTATGTATATTATCAAAAGTAACTATCAAATAAATAAATTCATTTGCTTTTGTTATTTATTATTTATTGTTATATATGTTTTCTGTCTTATCGGATGGCGTATTCTACGTTAAACTTAATGGCCGTGTCTCTGACACAGCCTGCAGGGACAGTCCGTGGCCGAAGGCCTCGGATAACTGTCTGCTGTATTTTTTTTTCTATGGCTCATAAAGGAGCCCCTCCGAACTATATAAATTTGTGAACCCCGCGTTCACACAGTACCACGCCTCCCCGTGGTACATAAATCCATATGTTGTAAATCGGGCGTCCTCAAAATACTCCGGTGGAATAAATTCCACCACCACCTGGAACTCACATTGACGTATGGCCTCCCATACGTCCCAATTTATAGCATCAATGAGGTGGTTCACCTCAATCTGCTTTTGGAGCACCTCGGCCCCGCTAACCAGCTCGAAGCAGCTGGTGACGATCTCATCTAAATTTTCGTTGTAATATGTAAACTGCATGGTTGTTAGTTGAGACTATTTAAATTCTCATAAATTTTTGACCTTTATATAGGTACTATTTTACAATTTTTTGTAGATATCAACAATTTTGATACTCCTATCTTTTACGGTTTTCAAATTATCTTGTTCTAAGTAAATGTTTTGGTTCCCAAAAAAATTTGTTTTGTTGATTAATCATTTCATACAAAAAAAAAATATTAATCTAGAACTTTGTATATTATTCTAGAATTTTCTCACGCACCTGCCTTTGCGCTTTTCAAATTATCTTATTTTAATTAAATGTTGTGGTTTTCAGTTGTGGTTTTCAAATTATCTTATTCTAATTAAATGTTGTGGTTTTCAAAATATTTTGTTTTGTGATTAAACAATTGCTACTTCCGTAAAAATATTTTATTGTGGTTTTATGTTTACAAAAATCCAATGAGTGTTCGAACTCACGGGCGATGTGTTAACACCTTTTTGCTAAACGGTACCTGTTCGATTTCTATGAACACATTCGTAAATGTTACGTTGGAAAATAAAGAACACATCTTGGCGTGGTTTCCAGGACATACCCAAAGTTTTGGTGATATCAGGTTCCGATGTTTTTATCATGATCTCCTCATCGTGATCCGAAGTGATGGGAACGTTATTGCTATTCCACTTAGCTAATTCTAGGCCATGCAAGTTGAGTAAGTGTACCAATTCATCTCTCTTCAGTGCTAAAGTTTCTATGCTGTCGGCGCCCGAAAGAACATCGTCGACATATAAGTCTTCTCGAAGTACTTTAGAGCCACAAGGAAATGTCGAGCCATATTTATCTGCAATGAGAAACAAACAACGAATCGCCAAGAATGGAGCGGCGGATAAACCGTACGTTACAGTATTTAATTGGTATACCTGTAACTCCTTATCCCTGCTGGTTCTCCACAGAATAAGTTGATACTTTCTGTCTCTTTGATCAATGCGAAACTGACGATAAATTTTTGAGATATCAGCAGTGAAACGAAAACAAAGTAGTAATTAGATCTTGTTGAATAGAAGGGCCAACCGTCAGGACATCGTTCAACGACAGATTTGACGGGCTTTTAGCGGACGCATCAAGTACGACTCGAGTTTTGGTTGTTGTACTTTGAGGCTTGAGAACGCAATGATGAGGTATAACATACGTTGAATCTCTTGTTGGCAGAGTGTAGGGTGACATGTGACCAAGCGCTGAGTATTCTTCCTTGAATTAGGTATACATGCCTTTCAATGTAGAGTCGCGTTCTAATCGCATTTCGAGCGACATAAAACGGTTACAAGCCATTTCAAATGAGTCTCCTAAGCACCCAGGAGATTTTCTAAACAGTAGACTAATTTGAATTCTACCATCAGAGTCAAAACAGACATTTCGACAAAATAATTTTCGCATGCTTGTTTTTCTTCGGAATATGTTTCAGGGGGCTTGATATATTCTTCTATTTCCCAACACATAATAAACGATTTGTTTAAATCGGTCTCAGAGGGCCCGAAAGCGAGACTACATGCCAACGACAAATTAGTAGGAACTGAGTTCGATGTACCACCGACGATCCAACCAAAAACTGTGTTTGTCAGGCAGGGTAAACCATTTCCAAGCGATATACGACCATTGAGTAACAAGTCGAAAAATATTTCGGTGCTGAGCAAAATGTCGATATGTTGCGGCTTGTAGAATAGTGGATCGGCCAGTTCAACTGTCTGAGGTATCTTCCAGTGAGATGTTACGATATGCTCTCCAGGCTGTTGTGTGAAAATGGTCCTAGTGACCGCGAAAGACGAAGACCATTGGAACGAAAATTTTATCTTCGTTCGGACTTCACCGATTCCAAAAACCTCCTGGGAATATGGTCGAAATTTAAGCTTGAGCCTCTTCGCTGTTTCGTCTGTAATGAAATAGAGTTCTGAACATGAGTAGTATGGAAATGGGGGATCAAAACCAGTGTTGCCAGATCGGAAAAATTTGCGAGTACGGAAATAGGGGATCAAAACCAGTGTTGCCAGATCGGAAAAATTTGCGAGTATGGAAATGGGGCATCAAAACCATTGTTGTCAGATCGGAAAAATTTGCGAGTATGGAAATGGGAGATCAAACCAGTGTTGCCAGATCCGAAAAATTTGCGAGTATGGAAATGGGGATCAAAACAAGTGTTGCCAGATCGTAAAAATTTGCGAGTATGGAAATGGGGGCTCAAAACCAGTGTTGCCAGATCGGAAAAATTTTCGAGTATGGAAATGGGGATCAAAACCAGTGTTGCCAGATCGGAAAATTTTGCACTGGTTCGTGACATTGCTAACTCACCACCCTGTATTCACCTCTTTTGGTTCGTGTCTTTGCTAAGAGAGTAAAAGCCACCCTGAAAACCCCCGAAAAGAATAAAAAGCGCTAAAATGAAAAATGTGGAAAACCAACCCTAAAAAGTAAATAGCGCTAAAATGAAAAACGGGTAAAAAAAGTGATACAAAATCGCCATTTTTCCCCACCACCAATTTAGGTTTGTGTCTATGCTAGACGATGGTTGCACCACCTTGCGACGGTTGGTGGCAACTCCGACACTGGACTCTAATTTGTTTTTGTGTTTACCTACCTTTTCCATTTTTTCTTCCACCGTTTCTTTCTCCCCACTCCACCATTCCACTCTTCCACCTTTTCTGTCCTTTCCACCACTCCACTCTTCCACCTTTTCTTTCCCCCCACTCCACAATTCCACTCTTTCATCTTTCCTTCCCACCATTCCATCACTTCACTCTTCCATCTTTCCTTCCCACCATTCCATTCTTCTATTTTTTCTTTCCTTCCCACCATTCCACTCTTCCACCTTTTCTGTCCTTCCCACCACTCCACTCTTCCACCTGTTCTTTCTCCCCACTCCACAATTCCACTCTTCCATCTTTCCTTCCCACCATTCCACCCTTCCATCTTTCCTTCCCACTCCTCCCTCCCTCCCTCACACCCCAATCAAACCTTTAAATAAAAAGTCATTGTTTTTTGTTTTTTTATTTTTTTCATTTATTTTTTATTTTTGTTAGCCCCCACTCCTCCCTCCCTCCCTCACACCCCAATCACACCTTTAAATAAAAAGTCATTGTTTTTTGTTTTTTTATTTTTTTCATTTATTTTTTATTTTTGTTAGCCCCCACTCCTCCCTCCCTCCCTCACACCCCAATCCCACCTTTAAGTAAAAAGTCATTGTTTTTTGTTCTTTTATTTATATTTTTAATTTATTTTTGGCGTAGAATACGTCTTACCTTACGGTATAGGGAGTCATGTCAGATTGTTATTGTTGTAGTCTTTATTTCATTGATTATGAGGAAACGGCGAGATAACTTTTTTTAAAAATTTTTTTGTAGGTAAATGAAGATGTTATCTTTCGTTTGATATACATTTCATACTGGTTGATATCTTCCTAATATTTAAATTTCTCAAATGAAAATTGTTTAAACACATACACTCAAACATATGTATGTGTGGTGTTTGGTTGAGTGTTTGAGTAGCGTGAACACAAACTATGCTGCTGTTTCCTTGTGGACACAAACCTTCGGCTGTTTTTTTGATTGATGAAATATTGAAATTTCGTATATTTACTTATGTATTTAAGTGAAACAAAATGTTAAATGTGAATTTGAATTTAACATGGATACATAATTATAAAAAATATAAATCAAATTGATTTGCGTCTGTTATTTATCAGTTATCCTTACTCTTTCAATTTAAAAACATATTTATCCTATTTTTCCTACCATAAGCTTATGTATATTATCAAAAGTAACTATCAAATAAATAAATTCATTTGCTTATGTTATTTATCATTTATTGTTATATATGTTTTCTGTCTTATCGGATGGCGTATTCTACGTTAAACTTAATGGCCGTGTCTCTGACACAGCCTGCAGGGACAGTCCGTGGCCGAAGGCCTCGGACAACTGTCTGCTGTATTTTTTTGTCTATGGCTCATAAAGGAGCCCCTCCGAACTATATAAATTTGTGAACCCCGTGTTCACACAGTACCACGCCGCCCCGTGGTACATAAATCCATATGTTGTAAATCGGGCGTCCTCAAAATACTCCGGTGGAATAAATTCCACCACCACCTGGAACTCACATTGACGTATGGCCTACCTACCTTTTCCATTTATAGCATCAATGAGGTGGTTCACCTCAATCGTTGTAATATGTACTGCATCGTTGTTAGTTGAGACTATTTAAATTCTCATAAATTTTTGGCCTTTATATAGGTACTATTTTACAATTTTTTGTAGATATCAACAATTTTGATACTCCTATCTTTTACGGTTTTCAAATTATCTTGTTCTAAGTAAATATTGTGGTTTCCAAAAAAATTTGTTTTGTTGATTAATCATTTCATACAAAAAAAAAATATTAATCTAGAACTTTCTATATTATTCTAGAATTTTCTCACGCACCTGCCTTTGCGCTTTTCAAATTATCTTATTCTAATTAAATGTTGTGGTTTTCAGTTGTGGTTTTCAAATTATCTTATTCTAATTAAATGTTGTGGTTTTCAAAATATTTTGTTTTGTGATTAGGCAATTGCTACTTCCGTAAAAATATTATATTGTGGTTTTATGTTTACAAAAATCCAATGAGTGTTCGAACTCACGGGCGATGTGTTAACACCTTTTTGCTATACGGTACCTGTTCGATTTCTATGAACACATTCGTAAATGTTACGTTGGAAAATAAAAAACAGCGTTCAATCATATGATGACGTTGCAGTTAAATAATATTAATACTTAAAATTATTTAAAGACCCAGTGCAAGCACATGTGTCATTATTTTCTTGCTCAATACTTTTTGTTTTATTCCCACAAAAGTCAAAGAATGCAAAGCAACAGACACTTGTACATACATACAAACATTGTTACATTCGTACGATATAACCGATGATCAACATAAAACACTTTTTTAGTATTACTCCAAATTAATACTCCATATTAAAACACCTAAATCTCGGCTCGCCGATATCGGATCGCCTTAATTTTTGGCCTAAACTCTTCGTCGAAACCCGCACTAGCTTTTAAATCCAAAAATTAATAAAATCGGCTATGAATTTCCGGAGAAAATCGCGTGGGAAAATTATATGAAAATCGCCCAATAATCACTTTCAATACCGACTGCCAAGCAACGAACAAACAAACGATGATTTACTCTTACATACCTAACACTTGCGTATGTATTGAAACTGATAGTTTTTTGCCCTAGAGGCGGGCGTATAGATGTTAACACATCAAAAACAAATGTTATGGTTTCCAAAATTTTTAATCTCAACGTTTGATACAACTTTTAAATGAGAAAATAATGAGCTACTTACCACGGTAGACATCGCAGAGATCATCCGCTGGTTTCATAACTGTAACATGGGGTATGTATTTGGACCATATCCGTCGAAAACTGCAATTACTCATCTTCAATTCGTCATCACTGAGTGAAGAAATGTATTTTCGATAAATTGAGAACTTCGTCTCGTTTCATTATCCGAAAATCCTTAAATTTTGGGAGTCGTCCGGGCATTGGAAGAGCCATTAAATCGGCTATAGACTCGATGAATTTAACAGCTTTTTCGATGTCCGGTTTAAATGACTTTGGATGTGTACTCGGTTTATTTGCCAGTCCGTGTTGGCGCACTGTTACACCCTGTGCGTGAAAATTACGTACTAAATTTTCGTAACGCTTCGTCGTACAGGCATGTACAAAAAGGAAAAACGAACGACAAATAGGTACTCTGTAGAAGGTAAATTGAATTATATGCCTCATAACTTCTGTATCCTGTCTCTGTCCATATTTCTTCCGCCGAGCAAGCTTTGCGTATACACTTTCTAGCTTTTCGTTACTCATAATTTCAGCGTCGATGTGACTTAGTATCACTAAATCAAGGTAATTTTTCGACATCTCTAAACAATTGTTCCCCGTACTTTCGATCATTTCCCGTGGTATCAGTGTATGGCATTCATTATTACAACAATCTTTTGACAGAAATTTTGTTACCAGCTCCTCCTCCTTTACATCAACAACATACAGGTCCATCTTAACAAAAGTTTGTTCGGTATCATCTTCTGCTTGAGATACACATACTTCGTCTTCATCATCATCGCTCTCTTCATAGTTTTCATCATCCTTTTCATGTAAATATTGTCCGTATACGGCACTGAACTCCTCATCAACACTCATGTTTCATTTCATGCGAAATGCGAAGACGATAATCAACAGGAACAGTAAACGTCACTTCTTCAGTGTTACTTTTTTAAATGTTCCACACTAGCAACTTACACGATGAACTATAATAATATTCCGACCAACAACAACACTTACTGGACCAACAACAACGCTTACTGGACGTCCGGCGCGGAGAACAATTAACGAGATAATGAGAAACTGACGAAACGAGTTGCTTACTTTTAACAGCTTTTTCACAGAAAACTAGTTTTCGCACGTAAGCTCCCTTTTCGTAGACCAGGTCACATATGAGTACATTTGAAGGTAGCTGCTTTTTTACGTTCTAGGACTTCAATATTGATGTCATCTATTGTTTTGGGCCAATTTGAAATGTCTTGTTGAAGAAACTCTGGACCGTTGAACCACATTGTATTGGGTAACTCTTGAGCACTGCAACCACGAGACACTATATCAGCAGGGTTACATTTTGAAGGGACATGTCTCCAATAAACATCTCCGGTATTCTCTTGTAGTTCCGAGATGCGATTCGCGACGAAACAGTTTAATGTGGTCGAATGTAGTTTAAGCCATTGTAGAACTATTCTCGAGTCGGTCCAAAAATATGTTGCTAATACAAATTTTGAGATTTTCGGTTTAATCTTTTGCCACGTCGTGCTTAGCAAAACAGATACACATCATTCAAGGCGAGGCAACGATTGTGCTTTAATTGGAGCGACTTTGTTCTTGGCAATTAACAACGTTGATTTGTAGGTACCTTGGTCCAATACACGGTAGTACAGACAACAACCATATGCTGTTTGAGAAGCATCAGTAAAGCCACTAACTTCTCCAAATATGCCAGGGGATGTAGACACATAGCGAGGTACTTCTACCTGGTGAATGTCTAATAAATCTTCTTTGATCTGGAGCCACATTGCCTTGAGATGACCATTTAGGGGATCATCCCATCCAATATTTTGAACCCAAACTTCTTGTAGAAACATTTTGCAGCGAATGACTATGGGACTCAAAATGCCATGTAAATCGTAGATTTTTGCCACAAGCGAGAGAACAGATCTTTTCGTTGGATTTTCGATCTCAGGCAATTCAAAACGATTGAGGAACACATCTTGGCGTGGTTTCCAGGACATACCCAAAGTTTTGGTGATATCAGGTTCCGATGTTTTTATCATGATCTCCTCATCGTGATCCGAAGTGATGGGAACGTTATTGCTATTCCACTTAGCTAATTCTAGGCCATGCAAGATGAGTAAGTGTACCAATTCATCTCTCTTCAGTGCTAAAGTTTCCATGCTGTCGGCGCCCGAAAGAACATCGTCGACATATAAGTCTTCTTGAAGTACGTTAGAGCCACAAGGAAATGTCGAGCCATATTTATCTGCAATGAGAAACAAACAACGAATCGCCAAGAATAGAGCGGCGGATAAACCGTACGTTACAGTATTTAATTGGTATACCTGTTATCCACAGAATAAGTTGATACTTTCTGTCTCTTTGATCAATGCGAAACTGACGATAAATTTTTGAGATATCAGCAGTGAAACGAAAACAAAGTAGTAATTAGATCTTGTTGAATAGAAGTGCCAACCATCAGGACATCGTTCAACGACAGAGTTGACGAGCTTTTAGCGGACGCATCAAGTACGACTCGAGTTTTGGTTGTTGTACTTTGAGGCTTGAGAACGCAATTATGAGGTATAACATACGTTGAATCTCTTGTTGGCAGAGTGTAGGGTGACATGTGACCAAGCGCAGAGTATTCTTCCTAGAATTCGGTATACATGCCTGTCAATGTAGAGTCGCGTTCTAATCCCATTTCGAGCGACATAAAACGGTTACGAGCCATTTCAAATGAGTCTCCTAAGCATCCAGGAGATTTTCTAAACAGTAGACTAATTTGAATTCTACCATCAGAGTCAAAACAGACATTTTCGACAAAATAATTTTCGCATGCTTGTTTTTCTTCGGAATATGTTTCAGGGGGCTTGATATATTCTTCTATTTCCCAAAACATAATAAACGATTTGTTTAAATCGGTCTCAGAGGGCCCGAAAGCGAGACTACATGCCAACGACAAATTAGTAGGAACTGAGTTCGATGTACCACCGACGATCCAACCAAAAACTGTGTTTGTCAGGCAGGGTAAACCATTTCCAAGCGATATACGACCATTGAGTAACAAGTCGAAAAATATTTCGGTGCTGAGCAAAATGTCGATATGTTGCGGCTTGTAGAATAGTGGATCGGCCAGTTCAACTGTCTGAGGTATCTTCCAGTGAGATGTTACGATATGCTCTCCAGGCTGTTATGTGAAAATGGTCCTAGTGACCGCGAAAGACGAAGACCATTGGAACGAGCTAATTCGGGATTTTATTGTGGCTTCAACGGAAAATTTTATCTTCGTTCGGACTTCACCGATTCCAAAAACCTCCTGGGAATATGGTCGAAATTTAAGCTTGAGCCTCTTCGCTGTTTCTTCTGTAATGAAATTGAGTTCTGAACATGGGTAGTCTGGAAATGGGGGATCAAAACCAGTGTTGCCAGATCGGAAAAATTTGCGAGTATGGAAATAGGGGATCAAAACCAGTGTTGACAGATCGTAAAAATTTGCGAGTATGGAAATGGGGGACCAAAACCATTGTTGTCAGATCGGAAAAATTTGCGAGTATGGAAATGGGGATCAAAACCAGTGTTGCCAGATCGGAAAAATTTGCGAGTATGGAAATGGGGATCAAAACCAGTGTTGCCAGATCGGAAAAATTTACTAGTATGGAAATGGGGATAAAACCAGTGTTGCCAGATCGTTCGTGACCTTGCTAACTCACCACCCTGTATTCACCTCTTTTGGTTCGTGTCTTTGCTAAGAGAGTAAAAGCCAGGGTTGCCAACCCTGAAAAAATAAAAAGCGCTAAAATGAAAGATGTGGAAAAATCAACCAACGGGTAAAAAAAGTGATACAAAATCGCCATTTTTCCCCACCACCAATTTAGGTTTGTGTCTATGCTAGACGATGGTTGCGCCACCTTGCGACGGTTGGTGGCAACTCCGACTCTGGACTCTAATTTGTTTTTGTGTTTACCCACCTTTTCCATTTTTTCTTCCACCTTTTCTGTCCTTTCCACCACTCCACTCTTCCACCTTTTCTTTCCCCCCACTCCACTCTTCCATCTTTCCTTCCCACCATTCCACCACTTCACTCTTCCATCTTTCCTTCCCACCATTCCATTCTTCTATTTTTTTCTTTCCTTCCCACCATTCCACTCTTCCACCTTTTCTGTCCTTCCCACCACTCCACTCTTCCACCTGTTCTTTCTCCCCACTCCACAATTCCACTCTTCCATCTTTCCTTCCCACCATTCCACCACTTCACTCTTCCATCTTTCCTTCCCACTCCTCCCTCCCTCCCTCACACAACAATCCCACCTTTAAATAAAAAGTCATTGTTTTTTGTTTTTTTATTTTTGTTAGCCCCCACTCCTCCCTCCCTCCCTCACACCCTAATCACACCTTTAAATAAAAAGTCATTGTTTTTTCTTTTTATATTTTTTTCATTTATTTTTTATTTTTGTTAGCCCCCACTCCTCCCTCCCTCCCTCACACCACAATCCCACCTTTAAATAAAGTCATTGTTTTTTGTTCTTTTATTTATATTTTTAATTTATTTTTTCTATGGCTCATAAAGGAGCCCCTCCAAACTATATAAATTTGTGAACCCCGCGTTCACACAGTACCACGCCGCCCCGTGGTACATAAATCCATATGTTGTAAATCGGGCGTCTTCAAAATACTCCGGTGGAATAAATTCCACCACCACCTGGAACTCACATTGACGTATGGCCTCCCATACGTCCCAATTTATAGCATCAATGAGGTGGTTCACCTCAATCTGCTTCTGGAGCACCTCGGCCCCGCTAACCAGCTCGTAGCAGCTGGTGACGATCTCATCTAAATTTTCGTTGTAATATGTAAACTGCATGGTTGTTAGTTGAGACTATTTAAATTCTCATAAATTTTTGACCTTTATATAGGTACTATTTTACAATTTTTTGTAGATATGAACAATTTTGATACTCCTATCTTTTACGGTTTTCAAATTATCTTGTTCTAAGTAAATATTGTGGTTTCCAAAAAAATTTGTTTTGTTGATTAATCATTTCATACAAAAAAAAAAAATATTAATCTAGAACTTTCTATATTATTCTAGAATTTTCTCACACACCTGCCTTTGCGCTTTTCAAATTATCTTATTCTAATTAAATGTTGTGGTTTTCAGTTGTGGTTTTCAAATTATCTTATTCTACAAGGTGGCGCAAAAGTAAACTTCCGAAGTTTTTTGGCTGTAATTTAAAAAAACAAATAAAAAACTTTGATTCTTCTTGTGGATTATTTTTATTTGGTCTTTTAATTTTTTTTACATCAAGTCGAGAATATGATGTCATTTAAATGGCCGCCGCCACAGTTGATTGTCATTTGAGCCCTTTTAATGGCATTTTCCATCACTTTGGCCAAAACTTCCGGCGATACGTCCTCACATTCTTGACGGATATTGTCTTTAAGAGCTGCAAGAGTCTGAGGCTTGTTGACATAAACCCGCGACTTCAAAAAGCCCCACAAAAAGAAGTCTGGAGCGGTCAAATCAGGCGATCTTGCTGGCCAGTGAAAATCGCCAAAATGGGAGATTAGGCGCCCGGGAAATGCATCCATCAGCATATCGGTTGTGGCACGTGCAGTGTGTACCGTTGCACCGTCCTGTTGGAACTACATGTTTTCCAATCCCAATTCATCAAGTTGCGGCAAAAAGAACTCGTTGATCATTGCTCTGTAGCGCTCACGGCCTTTCCATGACATCGACGGCGCTTCCATGACATCCTCGGCTACAGCAGCAATATTCTCTGCAGAACGGCCACTCCGGGGTCTGCCACGCCTGGCAGCATCTCGTGTTGTGCCAGTCTCGTCGAGGCGAGCGGCTAAACGTCGCAGGTTTTCACCAGTAGGCGTTGGACGGCCAGGAAATCTGCGACGAAATTCACGTTGTGCCAAAGTGACCGACCGATTATTGGTCAAATAAATAGTCAGCAATATTCCGCGTTCTGGAGCAGTGTAGCGTAACATTGTTTATGAACGTGTATTTCGCATGTGTTTACTACACACATGTCAAAACAGAACTGACATTAGGGGCCAATCGCAAAATTTATAGCATTTTCTGATAGGAGGATTACTTTTGCGCCACCTTGTATATTCAAATTATCTGATTCTATATTCTATTCTATATGACCGTCGGTGGTGCAATGGGTAGTGTGCGCGCCTCTTGTACAGGAGATCCTGGGTTCGATCCCTGCTCCAACCACCTTAAAATTTCTTTCGACGACGGTCATCTCGCTTAGTGACGGCGACACTATCGAGTATATAGCCATGAAAAAGCTTCTCAAAATACCGTTCGGAATCGGTTGTAAACTGTAGGTCCCAATCAGTGAGTGAAAACCGGAAAGCGCACAGCTCAGTGATTGTGAGAAGTTCTCCCCGGTCCCTTCATGGGATGTAATGGGAAACCATTTATTTTTATTTTTTTTTTATATTCTATTCTATACAATATTATGTTTTGTGATTAAACAATTGCTACTTCCGTAAAAATATTTTATTGTGGTTTTATGTTTACAAAAATCCAATGAGTGTTCGAACTCACGGGCGATGTGTTAACATCTTTTTGCTACACGGTACCTGTCCGATTTCTATGAACACATTCGTAAATGTTACGTTGGAAAATAAAAAACAGCGTTCAATCATATGATGACGTTAATTTGAGCTGGTGGTCTGTAAAGCACAGCATAAGCAATACAGCATCAAACGAATTATTAGGAATTTTGCGTGACTTTAACATAAATTTACCTAAAGATGTCAGAACCTTGAAGAGAACACCAAAAAATGTCGTTGCGCGACCAATGGATACTGGAATTTATGTGCATTACGGAGTAAAAGACGCTATTACCGATTTTTTACAAACAACAAATTGGAACTTGTATACAATTTCGTTGGATGTCAATATTGATGGGTTGCCCTTATGTAAAAGTTCACGCAAACAAGTTTGGCCGATATTGTGTGGTGTTGTAAATACGCAAGAAGTATTATTTGTTGGTGCATATGAAGGTTATACAAAACCTACAAATGTTTATAATTACCTAGAAGAATTTGTTTCTGAATTAAAAAGTTTAATATTAGAAGGAGTGCGTTACAAAGACAAAATGTTTACCATAAGAGTCAGATGTTTTATAATGGATGCTCCAGCAAGATCATTTGTCATTGGGACAAAAGGGCATTCAGGATATTACTCTTGCACACGTTGCACTCAAAAGGGTGAAAGGTATCAAAATAGAGTGGTATTACCTCCAAATCAAGAAGCTGCCATGCGAAGTAATGATTCCTTTAGAAGTCGTTGTCAACTCGAGCATCATAACGAAAAAAAATCGACAATTGTTGAAGAACTTCAAATAGACATGGTAAAGCAAATTGTCTTGGATTACATTCACGTTGTATGTCTCGGGGTAACAAGAACATTGTTAAATGCATGGATAAAGAAAAAGGGCGAACAATTTTCACTTCCATCATGGAAAATAGAAGCCCTTTCTCGGGGATTAATTCACTTAAGATCTTGCATTACAAGTGAGTTCAGTAGGAAACCTCGCGCTTTGAAGGATCTTGAAGTATTTAAAGCAACTGAATTCAGGCAGTTCCTTTTGTACACAGGTGCTTTTCTTTTAAAAGATATCTTGACACCAGAAAGATATCACCATTTTTTAAATTTATCGTTGGCAAATTTTAGTAGATGTAAGAGATTGTATTACAAACAATGAATGTGCTCATAATTTGCTTCTTGATTTTATAGAAAAAGTACCTACACTCTATGATTTATATTTTCTAACCCATAATTTTCATAGTCTGTTGCACATCCACGAGGATGCTAAATGGCACGGATCTCTGGAGGGTATAAATGCTTTCAAATATGAAAATCATTTGCAAAAAATAAAAAAACGGGTTAAGAAAAGTAACTATGTAGCCTCTCAGCTATATAATAGACAAGTCGAGCTGAGTTTGAGTCAGGACACTGTGCCTAAAGAACAAGTTTTTACTTTCACTTATGGAAAACTACAAAACGGATCTTTTAGCAGTGTGAAACTCCAAAATTTCTCTCTAAGCAAAGAAACACCTGATAATTATTGTTTAATTGGCACCGACATTATTAAAATTACAAAAATCTCAGAAAAAAACAATATGCCATTCTTTGAAGGTATAATTTTGACAAATCTTCTGTCTTATTTTCAACAGCCCATACCATCGGAGAAATTTAATATATATTCAACTGTAAAAATTGTAGAAGGCGAAAGCATAAATTTTTATTTTTATTCCATATTAAAAAAAGTCATATGTTTGCAAAGTGCTTCTTACAATGGTAAGTTACGATGCGTTATAAAGTTGCTGTAATAATTATAGTTTACTTCTTTCCAGAAGCTTTTCGTCCCGAAACGTCGAATTTATATATCTACGGAAGTCCGAACAGACTTCAGTACACTCAACTGACAAACGTAAGCACTGGTAACTTTTCCTTAAAAATAAGTTTATATGGTGCATTGGTTAATATCCGTTTATGGGATTGGAACTTTTCCCCATACAAATATTTTCTTATATATTATTTTTTCCTACATTTTTAGAACAAACTGAAGATATTCAGTCAACCATTTCCGAAATTCGGGCATTGAGGGAAGAAATGATTCGAAGAGATGAAAACAACAGGAAAATAAATGAACAAAGAGATGAACACTTTAACCGAATAATAACTAAATTAACTGAGGAAGTAATTACTCTAAAAAACGAAGTGCGCCAAATGAAATTAAATACAAATACTTGTCAAACGAATGAAGAAAGTATTGCAAAACAACTGCCTTTTTCATGTGCCGACAAATACAAAACGCTTAAAAAAATATGAATGAATAAGAAGTTTAAATCAAGATATTTTATTTTCACTTAATTTTCAGAAACGAATGATTCTAAGACTTGGGGGTCACGATTTTCCCTCCTTCGTAAGAACGGCAATTAAGCGAATCATTACCGACGATTTGGCCATGCAACTTTCGTGGAGAGGAACTAAAGAGAAAACAAGCATTCAAACATTTTTCTTTGTTTCAATACTCAAAGGTAGATGTTTTATAAAACTATTACAAACAAACATTTCATAAAATTTTTTATTTTTAAATAGATATGGTCCATCAAAAATTTCCACACGCTGACGATGCTAAATTAGACAACATTATACAGCAACATTTGGTCCATGCAAAAGACCGCACAGAAAAACGGAAGGCAAAACAAAACAAAAATTAATACATACCTTTTTAATTTATAAAACCTTATGTAAAATAATGAAAAATAATTAAACAAATGGGTGCACAACATGCAAACTCTTTCGAATTTTCATGTGTTTTTTAATGGAATTTGTAATTCGCTTGACACTCTTCCATAAACTTCGCTTGACACTCTTCTCTATAATTCGCTTGACACTCTTCCTTACAACTCGCTTGACAGTCTTCCTTACAATTCGCTTGACACTCTTCTCTATAATTCGCTTGACACTCTTCCCTATAACTCGCTTGACACTCTTCTACGCGATTCGCTTGACACTCTTCATGGCGAATCGTCTCGAGGACACAACTACTCACAACTGGAGAGTTGCAGAAGAGTGTCAGATAACAATCGCCGCGATTGAAATGATCTTCCAGAAGAGTGTCAGATTACTCTTCCGCAATCGAAAATGTTTGCAGGGTACATTGTTATATTCGTACGATATAACCGAAGATCAACATAAAACACTTTTTTAATATTACTCCAAATTAAAACACTTAAATCTCGGCTCGCCGATATCGGATCGCCTTAATTTTTGGCCTAAACTCTTCGTCGAAACCCGCACTAGCTTCTTAATACAAAAATTAATAAAATCGGCTATGAATTTCCGGAGAAAATCGCGTGGGAAAATTATATGAAAATCGCCCAATAATCACTTTCAATACCGACTGCCAAGCAACGAACAAACAAACGATGATTTACTCTTACATACCTAACACTTGCGTATGTATTGAAACTGATAGTTTTTTGCCCTAGAGGCGCGCGTATAGATGTTAACACATCAAAAACAAATGTTATGGTTTCCAAAATTTTTAATCTCAACGTTTGATACAACTTTTAAATGAGAAAATAATGAGCTACTTACCACGGTAGACATCGCAGAGATCATCCGCTGGTTTCATAACTGTAACATTGGGTAAGTATTTGGACCATATCCGTCGAAAACTGCAATTACTCATCTTCAATTCGTCATCACTGAGTGAAGAAATGTATTTTCGACAAATTGAGAACTTCGTCTCGCTGGATGGCAGTTTCATTATCCGAAAATCCTTAAATTTTGGGAGTCGTCCGGGCAGTGGAAGAGCCATTAAATCGGCTATAGACTCGATGAATTTAACAGCTTTATCGATGTCAGCCGGTTTAAATGACTTTGGATGTGTACTCGGTTTATTTGCCAGCCCGTGTTGGCGCACTGTTACACCCTGTGCGTGAAAATGACGTACTAAATTTTCGTAACGCTTCGTCGTACAGGCATGTACAAAAAGGAAAAACGAACGACAAACAGGTACTCTGTAGAAGGTACATTGAATTCTATGCCTCATAACTTCTGTATCCTGTCTCTGTCCATATTTCTTCCGCCGAGCAAGCTTTGCGTATACACTTTCTAGCTTTTCGTTACTCATAATTTCAGCGTCGATGTGACTTAGTATCACTAAATCAAGTTAATTTTTCGACATCTCTAAACAATTGTTCCCCGTACTTTCGATCATTTCCCGTGGTATCAGTGTATGGCATTCATTATTACAACAATCTTTTGACAGAAATTTTGTTACCAGCTCCTCCTCCTTTACTTCAACTACATACAGGTCCATCTTAACAAAAGTTTGTTCGGTATCATCTTCTGCCTGAGATACACATACTTCGTCTTCATCATCATCGCTCTCTTCATAGTTTTCATCATCGTTTTCATCATCCTTTT
Organism: Phaonia tiefii; assembly: GCA_963931995.1. Classification (NCBI taxonomy): domain Eukaryota; kingdom Metazoa; phylum Arthropoda; class Insecta; order Diptera; family Muscidae; genus Phaonia; species Phaonia tiefii. Next base: position 109,468,148 of record OZ008368.1, on the reverse strand, counting down.
CGTGGAAATATTGTCCGTATACGGCACTGAACTCCTCATCAACACTCATGTTTCATTTCATGCGAAATTCGAAGACGATAATCAACAGGAACAGTAAACGTCACTTCTTCAGTGTTACTTTTTTAAATGTTCCACACTAGCAACTTACACGATGAACTATAATAATATTCCGACCAACAACAACACTTACTGGACCAACAACAACGCTTACTGGACGTCCGGCGCGGAGAACAATTAACGAGATAATGAGAAACTGACGAAACGAGTTGCCTACTATTAACAGCTTTTTCACAGAAAACTAGTTTTCGCACGTAAGCTCCCTTTTCGTAGACCAGGTCACATATGAGTACATTTGAAGGTAGCTGCTTTTTTACGTTCTAGGACTTCAATATTGATGTCATCTATTGTTTTGGGCCAATTTGAAATGTCTTGTTTAAGAAACTCTGGACCGTTGAACCACATTGTATTGGGTAACTCTTGAGCACTGCAACCACGAGACACTATATCAGCACGGTTACTTTTTGAAGGGACATGTCTCCACTAAACATCTCCAGTATTCTCTTGTAGTTCCGAGATGCGATTCGCGACGAAACAGTTTAATGTGGACGAATGTAGTTTAAGCCATTGTAGAACTATTCTCGAGTCGGTCCAAAAATATGTTGCTAATACAAATTTTGAGATTTTCGGTATAATCTTTTGCCACGTCGTGCTTAGCAAAACAGATACACATCATTCAAGGCGAGGCAACGATTGTGCTTTAATTGGAGCGACTTTGTTCTTGGAAATTAACAACGTTGATTTGTAGGTACCTTGGTCCAATACACGGTAGTACAGACAACAGCCATATGCTGTTTGAGAAGCATCAGTAAAGCCACTAACTTCTCCAAATATGCCAGGGGATGTAGACACATATCGAGGTACTTCTACCTGGTGAATGTCTAATAAATCTTCTTTGATCTGGAGCCACATTGCCTTGAGATGACCATTTAGGGGATCATCCCATCCAATATTTTGAACCCAAACTTCTTGTAGAAACATTTTGCAGCGAATGACTATGGGAGTCAAAATGCCAAGTAAATCGTAGATTTTTGCCACAAGCGAGAGAACAGATCTTTTCGTTGGATTTTCGATCTCAGGCAATTCAAAACGATTGAGGAACACATCTTGGCGTGGTTTCCAGGACATACCCAAAGTTTTGGTGATATCAGGTTCCGATGTTTTTATCATGATCTCCTCATCGTGATCCGAAGTGATGGGAACGTTATTGCTATTCCACTTAGCCAATTCTAGGCCATGCAATTTGAGTAAGTGTACCAATTCATCTCTCTTCAGTGCTAAAGTTTCTATGCTGTCGGCGCCCGTAAGAACATCGTCGACATATAAGTCTTCTCGAAGTACTTTAGAGCCACAAGAAAATGTCGAGCCATATTTATCAGCAATGAGAAACAAACAACGAATCGCCAAGAATGGAGCGGCGGATAAACCGTACGTTACAGTATTTAATTAGTATACCTGTAACTCCTTATCCCTGCTGGTTATCCACAGAATAAGTTGATACTTTCTGTCTCTTTGATCAATGCGAAACTGACGATAAATTTTTGAGATATCAGCAGTGAAACGAAAACAACGTAGTGTAAGCATTTGTATTATATACCATAATTATATTATATTACTACTCTAATCTATATTACCCATTACCATATAAGTTAAATTATTATTCATTAATTATCTACTATTTTCCCGATTACTGTAGCCTGTATTGTAATAGGTCTAATTGTATACTACTTCTTTTGTGTCATCTGGCAACCCGAGTATTAAAATATATCCCTTTGTATGGTAACAATGAAAAAAGAACGGAGAAAAGAGAAAATAAAGAGTCAGTCTTGTGCTATCGGCGAAACAAAGCGTTTACAATATCAGAAGTGGTTGATCGCGCCTCTAAGTGAAGACAAATAAAATAATAAGTAAAAGATAAAATGATTGTTGCGGAGAAATATACGCTGGAGCAGTTGCAGATAGTTGGCGAAAAGCTTGGTTTGTCATCTAATGGCATAAAAGCGGCGTTAATAAAACGTCTTTACAGTGTGCCGTCCACGGACCTGCAAACGTGTATGCAACAGCTTAATTACCAAGGTCAAGCGGACGAAGCACAAATCCGCGAGACTACACACAGTTGCGTGGTTTCTGATGAAACAGTTACTCTGCTGGCTGGTAGTGCTGACAGGAACGCGCTGCCAGTGTGTGCTAAGCAGCAGCACATACAAACAACGAAGCAGAACGATGATCAGACGTCTGATGTCGCTGAACCTCATGGCGGCAGAGAAAAAACCAGCTTTGCAGAAACCAACGAGTCAGATGACACCACAACGTTAAACCATAAGTTAAGACTATGCAAATGTACAAGAAGAAAGAAAACGCAAAGACGATGATGATACCGACAGTAAACGATAACGAAAACGGTCAATGTGAAAATGAAATGACAAGTCAAAATGCAAACAACGACAATGGCAAAGTTAACAACGACAATGGCAACGTAAACAAAGACAATAGGTCTGTTTGAGAACGTGATAATTTGTACAATTTATCACATTTCTTACTTGATAGTGTTCGTTTACTCGATAAAATCAACAACGAGAGAGCCAGAGAGTGAATATTTTTGACAGTTGAATGATAGAGAACTTGCAAGTTTTTACTGGAGAAATTTTTGCCAGTAAGAATTATCAAGTACGAACATATGTTTTTAAACAGCTGTTTTATTTAAATAAACAAAACTTTGAAAACAAAGAAGAAATTTAACAATGGCAGAGGTAAGTAAGAAAATACATTTGTTGGAACATTTTAATAGAATTTGTTAATAAACTAGATTCCCAACAAAGTGCAGTGTTAACAAGTCAACAAATTACTCTGAACATAGGGAAAACAATGAAACGAAAAGCAAAAAAGAAAACATGAATCAGCTGTTTACAAACAAATGTTGATTACTTGATACTTTTTACTGGATGTCGTTCGTTTACTTTTTGCGATATTTTTTACTTAGAGAGTAAAATCAGCCTTACTCTCCCAGTAAAAGTTACTTGATATTTTTTACTGGAAAAGTTCTCAAACAGACCTAATGACAATGTTACAAGTAATAAAAGCGATGAAAAGAACAACAATCAAAACCAAGGCAAGACAATGGAAGAAAGGGAAAAAGAATTATTGTTAAAAGAAATAAGCCTTCTACACCGTGAACGAGACCTTTTGATGCGTGAAAATTTGTTGTTAAATACAACAAATCAACCTTCTAACGTATCAGCCTGCGAAATAGAAGAGCAGTTCAATGCACTGAAAGAACTCTTACCATCTTGTAATGGAGGACCGGAATTTATTACATGGTTTGCACAGTTAAATAGCATCAAAAACACATACAAGGTATCAGAAAAAAATTTGCGCGCTTTAATCTGTGCCAAATTAGAAGGAAATGCTAAGGCCTGGCTTTATTCTAAACCTCATTACCTGGATGCAAGTCTTGATGACCTGATGAAACGAATGAAAGACATGTTCGAAGTTAAAGAAAATAGAATACTGGCACGCCATAATTTCGAGGAACGTAAGTGGAAATATGGTGAAAAGTTCATAGAATACTTCAATGCAAAAGTAATCTTGGCATGCCGTCTACGACTACAAGAAGATGAGCTGCTGGAGTATCTAGTCGAAGGCATTTCCAGTCTCCAACTACGCACTCAGGCTAAACTCCAGAATTATAAATCTAAGGAAGAGTTTCTTCAAATTTTCAAAGGCATCGAACAACAAAAACCAAATACAGCGAGGCAAGTTGACGGTGCTGCCAAAGCCAACAACACTTCAAATGCAACGTTAAAATGTTACAAGTGCAACTGTTCAGGACACTTGGCCGCAGACTGTCGCAAGCCACGACGTGAGGCTGGTTCCTGCTATGCTTGTGGTCAAATGGGACACTTTGCCAATGACTGCAGCCAATTCAAGAAGAGCGCCCCAAACAAACAAACAAACGAATATGTAAGATATTTATGTATTACAGTAAAATCTAATACTAATATAAGTTTTTTCTTAGAATGCCTATTGGACTCAGGAAGCCCCATTAGTTTCATCAAAAGTTCTTACGTCCCTTCAATTGCGGCTAGATATGAAGTAAATGAAATTTTTTATTTCGGTATTAACAATAGCAAGTTAAATATACTTGGAAAGATTTTTTGTTCTATTTTAATAAATGAAAAAAACGTAGATGTTGAATTATACGTCGTGTCAAATGATTCTATGGGTTTTCCTGTTGTTCTAGGTAGGGATTTCCTAAAAGCAAGCAGTGCTAAGTTAATTTTAACAAATCCCAATGTATATTCCGTAGACGCTTATAATTTATATAAGGAAATGCCAATGGTTAGTTTAAGCAAGGAAACTAAATGTGAAACAAAGGTTGGTACTCTCGATAATTTGATTTTGTACGAAAATATGGAAAATACGGGTGATGAAAACTTTGACAGCCAGATTTTGATGATAGACTGCGACACAAATGGTGAAAACAGTTTTGTTTTGGGAGGAGAGATAAGTTTTTCTCAACGAGAACATTTCGAACGAATATTTCAAAACTATTATGTTTTGCCAAAGAGGCCCGAAACTCCCAAAATTAAATGCGAAATGATTCTAAATTTAAATGATCTCAAACCGTTTAATTGTCCACCGAGAAGACTATCTTATGCTGAGAAATTGACTTTACAGAAAACTTTGGATGAGTATATAGAAAAGGGATATATACAAAGTAGCGAGTCAGAGTTTGTTTCCCCCATTGTGTTAGTTAAGAAAAAGACGGGCGATACAAGAATGTGCGTCGATTTTCGCAAGCTTAACAAGGCGACGGCTAAGGACAACTATCCAATTCCACTCATAGATGACCTTTTAGATAGGTTAGTTAATAAGAAATTTTTTTCGAAACTTGATTTGAAGAATGGATTCTATCACGTGTTTATGCATCAGGATTCGGTGAAGTACACTTCGTTTACAACGCCGCTGGGCCAATATGAGTTCTTACGAATGCCATTTGGGCTTAAAATTGCACCGTCTACTTTTTTAAGATTTATCAATAAAATCTTTACCGATATGGTTAGGTCAGAGACAGTTACTATTTATTTGGACGACATTATGGTGGCTACGGAGGATATAAACGAACATTTTAAAATTTTGGAGGAAATTTTTAAACGGTTAGTGGACAATAAGTTGGAACTTAGGATAGACAAATGTGAATTTTTGCAGGGAAAAATTAAATATTTGGGTTATACAATAACGGGCAGCGGCATCAGAGCCGGCGAAAAGGGTATAGAGGCAGTTAAGAATTTTCCGGTGCCGTCTAAAGTACACGAAGTCCACAGTTTCATTGGGTTATGCTCTTATTTTCGGCGTTTTTTCAAGGACTTTTCGGTCATGGCCAAACCCTTATATGACCTGACTCGAAAAGATAGGAAATTTAATTTTGGCCCAAAGGAACTCGAATGCTTTCAAACCTTGAAAGACAAGTTAGTTGATTCGCCAATACTGGCCATATATGATCCTAGAGATGAAACCGAACTTCACTGCGATGCCAGTTCTCTCGGGTTTGGGGCTATTCTCATGCAGAGAAAAAAAGATGGCTTGTTTCATCCAATCTTTTACTTCTCCAAGAGAACTTCTCCAACCGAATCAAAGTATCACAGTTTCGAGTTGGAGACGTTGGCAATCATCAGCGCGCTAAAAAGATTTCGAGTTTACCTACATGGTATTACGTTTAAAATAGTTACGGATTGCAATTCTTTAGCATTAACTTTGAACAGGAAAGAGCTTAATCCGAGGATTGCACGATGGGCCCTTGAGCTTCAGAACTACGACTATACGTTAGAGCACAGGGCGGGGAAAAGAATGCAGCACGTTGACGCGCTCAGCAGGAATATGAACGTACTTGTAATCGGGACTAATACCTTTGAGGAAAATCTTATTATTTGCCAGGGCAAAGGCAAAAAGTTAAGCAATATAAGAGAAAGCTTACAAGAGTCTGAACACAGTCTGTACGAAATGAGAAATGGTGTCGTTTATAGAAAAAAAAAGAATTGTCTGTTGTTTTACGTTCCAAAGCGTTTACAGTAGTAATTAGATCTTGTTGAATAGAAGTGCCAACCATCAGGACATCGTTCAACGACAGATTTGACGAGCTTTTAGCGGACGCATCAAGTACGACTCGAGTTTTGGTTGTTGTACTTTGAGGCTTGAGAACGCAATGATGAGGTATAACATACGTTGAATCTCTTGTTGGCAGAGTGTAGGGTGACATGTGACCAAGCGCTGAGTATTCTTCCTTGAATTAGGTATACATGCCTTTCAATGTAGAGTCGCGCTCTAATCGCATTTCGAGCGACATAAAACGGTTACAAGCCATTTCAGATGAGTCTCCTAAGCATCCAGGAGATTTTCTAAACAGTAGACTAATTTGAATTCTACCATCAGAGTCAAAACAGACATTTCGACAAAATAATTTTCGCATGCTTGTTTTTCTTCGGAATATATTTCAGGGGGCGTGATATATTCTTCTATTTCCCAAAACATAATAAACGGTTTGTTTAAATCGGTCTCAGAGGGCCCGAAAGCGAGACTACATGCCAACGACAAATTAGTAGCAACTGAGTTCGATGTACCACCGACGATCCAACCAAAAACTGTGTTTGTCAGGCAGGGTAAACCATTTCCAAGCGATATACGACCATTGAGTAACAAGTCGAAAAATATTTCGGTGCAGATGTTACGATATGCTCTCCAGGGTGTTGTGTGAAAATGGTCCTAGTGACCGAGAAAGACGAAGACCATTGGAACGAGCTAATTCAGGATTTTATTGTGGCTTCAACGGAAAATTTTATCTTCGTTCGGACTTCACCGATTCCAAAAACCTCCTGGGAATATGGTCGAAATTTAAGCTTGAGCCTCTTCGCTGTTTCGTCTGTAATGAAATTGAGTTCTGAACATGAGTAGTATGGAAATGGGGGATCACAACCAGTGTTGCCAGATCGGAAAAATTTGCGAGTATGGAAATAGGGCATCAAAACCAGTGTTGCCAGATCGGAAAAATTTGCGAGTATGGAAATGGGGGATCAAAACCATTGTTGTCAGATCGGAAAAATTTGCGAGTATGGAAATGGGGGATCAAAACCAGTGTTGCCAGATCGGAAAAATTTGCGAGTGTGCTAAGAGAGTAAAATCCAGGGTTGCTAACCCTGAAAAAATAAAAAGCGCTAAAATTAAAAATGTGGAAAAACCAACCCTGAAAAAAAATAAAAAGCGCTAAAATGAAAAATGTTTAAAAACCAACCCTAAAAAATAAATAGCGCTAAAATGAAAAACGGGTAAAAAAAGTGATACAAAATCGCCATTTTTCCCCACTCCACCATTCCACTCTTCCACCTTTTCTGTCCTTTCCACCACTCCACTCTTCCACCTTTTCTTTCCCCCCACTCCACAATTCCACTCTTCCATCTTTCCTTCCCACCATTCCACCACTTCACTCTTCCATCTTTCCTTCCCACCGTTCCATTCTTCTATTTTTTCTTTCCTTCCCACCATTTCACTCTTCCACCTTTTCTGTCCTTCCCACCACTCCACTCTTCCACCTGTTCTTTCTCACCACTCCACAATTCCACTCTTCCATCTTTCCTTCCCACCATTCCACCACTTCACTCTTCCATCTTTCCTTCCCACTCCTCCCTCCCTCCCTCACACCCCAATCCCACCTTTAAATAAAAAGTCATTGTTTTTTTTTTTTTATTTTTTTCATTTATTTTCAATTTTTGTTAGCCCCCACTCCTCCCTCACACCCCAATCCCACCTTTAAATAAAAAGTCATTGTTTTTTGTTCTTTTATTTATATTTTTAATTTATTTTTGGCGTAGAATACGTCTTACGTTACGGTATAGGGAGTCATGTCAGATTGTTATTGTTGTAATCTTTATTTCATTGATTATGAGGAAACGGCGAGATAACTTTTTTAAAAAATTTTTTGTAGGTAAATGAAGATGTTATCTTTCGTTTGATATACATTTCATACTGGTTGATATCTTCCTAATATTTAAATTTCTCAAATGAAAATTGTTTAAACACATACACTGAAACATATGTGTGGTGTTTGGTTGAGTGTTTGAGTAGCGTGAACACAAACTATGCTGCTGTTTCCGTGTGGACACAAACCTTCGGCTGTTTTTTTGATTGATGAAATATTGAAATTTCGTATATTTACTTATGTATTTAAGTGAAACAAAATGTTAAATGTGAATTTGAATTTAACATGGATACATAATTATAAAAAATATAAATCAAATTGATTTGCGTATGTTATTTATCAGTTATCCTTACTCTTTTAATTTAAAAACATATTTATCCTATTTTTCCTACCATAAGCTTATGTGTATTATCAAAAGTAACTATCAAATAAATAAATTCATTTGCTTATGTGATTTATCATTTATTGTTATATATGTTTTCTGTCTTATCGGATGGCGTATTCTACGTTAAACTTAATGGCCGTGTCTCTGACACAGCCTGCAGGGACAGTCCGTGGCCGAAGGCCTCGGACAACTGTCTGCTGTATTTTTTTTTTCTATGGCTCATAAAGGAGCCCCTCCGAACTATATAAATTTGTGAACCCCGCGTTCACACAGTACCACGCCGCCCCGTGGTACATAAATCCATACGTTGTAAATCGGGCGTCCTCCAAATACTCCGGTGGAATAAATTCCACCACCACCTGGAACTCACATTGACGTATGGCCTCCCATACGTCCCAATTTATAGCATCAATGAGGTGGTTCACCTCAATCTGCTTTTGGAGCACCTCGGCCCCGCTAACCAGCTCGAAGCAGCTGGTGACGATCTCATCTAAATTTTAGTTGTAATATGTAAACTGCATGGTTGTTAGTTGAGACTATTTAAATTCTCATAAATTTTTGACCTTTATATAGGTACTATTTTAAAAATTTTTGTAGATATCAACAATTTTGATACTCCTATCTTTTACGGTTTTCAAATTATCTTGTTCTAAGTAAATATTGTGGTTTCCAAAAAAATTTGTTTTGTTGATTAATCATTTCATACAAAAAAAAAAATATTAATCTAGAACTTTCTATATTATTCTAGAATTTTCTCACGCACCTGCCTTTGCGCTTTTAAAATTATCTTATTCTAATTAAATGTTGTGGTTTTCAGTTGTGGTTTTCAAATTATCTTATTCTAATTAAATGTTGTGGTTTTTAGTTGTGGTTTTCAAAATATTTTGTTTTGTGATTAAACAATTGCTACTTCCGTAAAAATATTTTATTGTGGTTTTATGTTTACAAAAATCCAATGAGTGTTCGAACTCACGGGCGATGTGTTAACACCTTTTTGCTATACGGTACCTGTTCGATTTCTATGAACACATTCGTAAATGTTACGTTGGAAAATAAAAAACAGCGTTCAATCATATGATGACGTTGCAGTTAAATAATATTAATACTTAAAATTATTTAAAGACCCAGTGCAAGCACATGTGTCATTATTTTCTTGCTCAATACTTTTTGTTTTATTCCCACAAAAGTCAAAGAATGCAAAGCAACAGACACTTGTACATACATACATACATTGTTATATTCGTACGATATAACCGAAGATCAACATAAAACACTTTTTTAATATTACTAAAAATTAATACTCCAAATTAAAACACTTAAATCTCGGCTCGCCGATATCGGATCGCCTTAATTTTAGGCCTAAACTCTTCGTCGAAACCCGCACTAGCTTTTTAATCCAAAAATTAATAAAATCGGCTATGAATTTCCGGAGAAAATCGCGTGGGAAAATTATATGAAAATCGCCCAATAATCACTTTCAATACCGACTGCCAAGCAACGAACAAACAAACGATGATTTACTCTTACATACCTAACACTTGCGTATGTATTGAAACTGATAGTTTTTTGCCCTAGAGGCGCGCGTATAGATGTTAAAGGTTCAATTAGACGTGACTTAACATAAGAAAACTAAACATAGACGAAACAGCTGATCGAACCAAACGTATGGGCAACAATGTAATTGATTAGTGGTGACTTAACATAACGCCAGCGACACAGGGTAAAACGTAGAAACCAATTGGTTTTTGGTATTTTGACATAGCATAGCGAGACAGCTGATTGGTGTTTTCATTTCTTTGGTTTTTTCTTTTGTGTTTTGATTTGCTTGAGTGCGGACGTAAAATATTGGTAAGTTTTAATTTATTGTTTTGGCTTCTTTTATTGGTTTATAATACATAATATTTTATTATTTTTAGACAATGGATGACGAAATTTTGATAGAGAGTGTTAGGAGCTCTTCGTGCCTTTACGACAAGAGCAATCCCGATTTTAAGGATCGCGAAAAAAAAAGGCGCGCATGGATAGATGTTGCCAAAAATTTGGGAGTAGATGGTAAGTATGAAGTGTGTTTATTGTATTATGTCATTATAATAATATAATGTCGTTATATTCCCAACAGAAACTATAGCTATGAAGCGCTGGGCAGCCCTGAGGGAGCGTTTCAGCAAAGAGGTCAGAAGTGACCTTAACACCTCAGGAAGTGGTGCTTGTGCGAGAAGGCAATGGCCGATGTTGGAAAGCATGCAATTTTTGCGAGGTCATGTTATTCCTCGTCCGTAAGTAATATGAATTTTTATTACGATTTATAATAATGAAAGTGTCTATTTTTACAGAATGAGACAAAGTGCGCCATTATTCGAACGCGATATGAGTGTTCTAAGCGAGTCGCCCCCACCAGTTTTGCCTACTCAGTCAAGCACACTTTATATAGAGCAGGCAACTCCCATTTCGTGTGCTAGGTCTGCCCCATCAACTTCTCGGGCAAGAAAGCGAAAAACCGCACAGGAGGACGAGTTAGATGTCAGCATACTGGAGACAGTGAAAACCTTCCAGGAAGTATGTGCACGGAAAGCACGCCGGGAAGAGTATAGTAGGGAGATAAGCGCCTTTGGGTCTATGATGTGTTCTATCATTTCAACAATGAAGAAACATACCCAAGCCGTAGTGATGCGTCACTGCACAGATTTCGTCTTGCAGGCACAAATAGACGAACTTGAAGAGGAGGAATAAAAGTAATGGTAAGTAAAGTAATGATTATTTACTTCTCTATTAAACAATTTCTGATAACTAATTGATTACGATTACAAATAATGTAAAACTAATCAGGATTACTTGAATTTACGATAAAATAATAAAAATTAATCAAAAAATGGTCTGACTACTTTCAAAGCTTACTTTTGATTCCTTTAATTGTTTTCAATGTCTACTGCAATATACTCTTTGAAAGTAGTCGGACTATTTTTTGATTAATTTTCATTATTTTATCGTAAATTCAAGTAATCCTGATTAGTTTTACATTAATTGTAATCGTAATCAATTAGTTATCAGAAATTTTTTAATGGAGATTTAAATAACACTGTGCAACAAATGGAAGGTTTTTGTTAAGGTTTTTGTTCTGCCCCTGATCGTCACAATTTTTCTTTACAGGCCATCGAAGATTTCATCTGAGGGTCGGGGCACTATTTTCGATTTAACTTCCATAAATCCCGGGTAGTTCAAAATGTTGCTTTAAAACCTTCGACAATATTTTAGCTCTTTCCTCACTTCGTAAGCTCATAAATAGGCCTCTTAAAAATAACGTGTCAATCCGCCACAAATCGACGAAACGTCATAACAAATTTGTTATATTTTATACTTTATGAAATTTTCTGATTCATTGTTGATAAAATTGGGCAACTCTCTTCAAGTGAATTGTAGCCTAGAAATTTTTTGACAACTTTGCCATATACACTAAGCAACAAAAATTTCATTTAGAGATCAGAAATGGCTGTAGAAAAGCAAAATTTTAAAAATTTGTTCAATGTTTCGGTTATAAGTGCCGAAGTTAAGGACAATAGATATGGATATATTCTACAAAGTTGTAGTACTGAAGACTCTTTACAACATTGCAAATACAGTAACTAACAAAAACCTCGTTTAAGCTTACAAAATAATCGTTACAATTCAAAACCTTGAATTTTTTTTAAATTTTTTATTTATAACTATAAAACTGTTAGGAAATGTACCTAAAGTTATAAAACTCGAGGTTTTTGATAAAATTGACAAATACACAAACCTACAAAAATTCCATTTATGACCTCAATATGGTATCTCAAGAATAAAATGTATGGTTTTCTAAGGTTTTGTCTATAATTGTCATAAACTTTGGAAATTGACGTGGAAATATTCTTCAGAGTTGTTTTTGTAGTCACAAGTGTATGTTTCAGATATATTTGATGATTTGTGTGTTAGACAACAATGCAAAATATTGAGATATTAAAAATATGTGATAGTTTTTATTAGAAAAAATAATTTATTACTACGTAGTACATATTTTAACGCCATATATCTCAGTTTTGTTAGTCAGAATTCGCAATAATGTCTTCATAAGTCTTAAGGACTAAAACTTTGAAGAATATTGTCACATCAATTTCCAAAGTTTATGACAAAAACGCAGAAAACCATAAATTTTTAGCTTGAGCTAACATATTGAGGTGATAAAAAGAATATTTGTAGGTTTGTGTATTTGTCAATTTTATCAAAAGCCTCGAGTTTTTTAACTGTGGTGTATATTTTTGCATTCATTTCCTAACAGTTTAAGAGTTATAAATAATTGTAAAACAAAATTAAATTTTTGAATTGTAACGATTAACACGTTATTTTTAAGAGGCCTATTTATGAGCTTACGAAGTGAGGAAAGAGCTAAAATATTGTCGAAGGTTTTAAAGCAACATTTTGAACTACCCGGGATTTATGGAAGTTAAATCGAAAATAGTGCCCCGACCCTCAGATGAAATCTTCGATAGCCTTTAAAAAAAATTGTGACGATCAGGGGCAGAACCGAGCATGGTTTTAAGTTACCATGTCCATGTACTTTAAAAATTATTTGGTTTGGTTGAGGCCCTAAAACCACTGTCGCACAGTGTAATCAATATAATTCTTTTTAAAATTTAATTGAAATTTAACAACTATGTAATGCTCATATTTTTATTATTATTTTTTTGTTGTCATAGAAATTACTACAAAGTACAACCTACAGAGACTGAATTTTATAACCTGATTTTTTAATTTATTTTTTTTTAAATATATGTAAACTGAATTTTGAATTTTATTTCCTTTTAATTATAGACTTTATTTTTTTTTTAACTGAATAAATGAATTTATTTTATAACGTTTTTAAAAAATATGTTTTTCTTAATCATTTATTCTATGTGGGATTGGAATGTTACTGCGCCTTCATTCATAAAATAATTGGTAAGGTATGCTCTGTAGTCGTAAGCACTATTTCGACCCCTACGTCTGAATGTTGTTACGGACCGCAATGGCCCACCATATGGTCTCAATTCGTTCCTCCATTCTGCATTTTCCCCTTCTCCATCAGTGTATTGCTCGGGACAGTACCAACGATTCGTATCGTGCAACATTATGAAATTGTGAAGTACTAAACATGCCAGAACGATTTTTTCGGCATTTTCTGGATGGAACTCCATTGTTGTTCTTAGCACTCTCCACCTCGCCGTCAAAATTCCAAACGCATTTTCTATTACGCGGCGAGCTCGCGATAGGCGGTAATTAAAAGTCCGTTCTGCTCTTGTTGTATTCGCGCCTGGATATGGCTTCATAATATTGTTTTTTAAGGGAAATGCACAGTCTCCAACGAAATAATGTGGAAAGGGTTGGGATGATAACGGAAGAGGAATATCCGGTGGTAGTGGCAACCGATTTTCCAACAGATCTGTACCAAACCTTGTAAAAGGAAAAATGCCTCCATCATTCTCACTTCCATAAGCACCAACGCTTATAGCTGTAAATGTGTATTTGGAGTCGCATGCTGCTAAAAGCACGATGCTAAAAAACTTTTTATAATTATAAAACATAGAGCCTGATTTTGGCGGACATTTTATGGCAATATGTTTTCCGTCTATAGCGCCTACGCAGTTTGGCATGTTCCACATTTGGGCGAAGTCAGTGGTGATGTCTTTATATTGTTGCTCCGTGGGTTCACTCAAATATGTTGGTGAAAGCATTTCCATAAAGCGTCACATGTCTCCAATACAATGTTTCTCGCAGTAGTCTTACCAAGTTTATAGCTCCAGGCTAATGTTTTGAAAGGAATTCCATGTGCTAAGTATCTAAAATCACTCGAATTAATTAAACATGAGGTATACAAATCTTAAACCTTACAGAATGGTGAGCGATAAGCGCTCTTCGGCATGAATTGTTTCTTTGAATTTGCGCAGTGATGGAGTCATTAGCTTGAATAAAATATCATAAAGCTGCAGGGACATTCTCGTGTGAGCAAAGAATTCTTGTTCGTCCATATTTTTGATATTCAGGAACACTTTCCGCTGGTATCCGTGTTCGAACCAATCCATGTTAATAGGCCGGGTACGCCATCGTCTTCTACGCTTCAATTTCTTTCTTTTAGCGTATAAACTCATTATACCAAGAAATAAATTCTCAATTTCTTCACCACTGCTCATATTTCTTTATTTTGTATTTGTTTGTTAAGCACTTTGAAGTAAATAAACAACGACAACATACATACCAGCTGTTTATTGTTATGGCACCACTAATCGATGACAAAAAGCTAAGTTACGGTTTTTGCTATGTTAGGCGTAAAAGTTTATGTTAAGTCACGTCTAATTGAACCTTAACACATCAAAAACAAATGTTATGGTTTCCAAAATTTTGTTTTGTTGATTAATCATTTCACATAAAAATATATTAATCTAGAACTTTCTGGAATAATCTAGAATTTTCTGACGCATACACTCATTTATATTAAAAGTAAGACATCAAAAATTCATGAATTCGTTGTTTTGTTTTGTTGATTAATTATCTCAGTTTTTTCTCTTTCTCTTCCTCTCTTTTCCTACCCCTCTCTCTCACTCTTCCCAGCAATCCGTCCATCAATTTTCTTCCGTCCAACACTTTAATGTAAGTAGCATTCTCATTAGTTTTTCAAATCATTCAACATTTAGCATCCAAAATGTCAATTACTCTAACTTTGAGTGGGAAGACATCAGAATTTAGAGCCTGCTACTTTCCTCCCATCGAATTAAATGGAGAATATGAATGTGCTCTTGTCGATTTTCAAGCATATAATAGTATACCCAACGTTGATGTCCACAACAATTTATTTCATATTGGTGATAATGTTATTGAGTTACCTATTGGATCATATGAATTAGCTGATATTGCAGAAACAATATCTGAAGATTATGAAATGAATAATCCTAATAAGATTATAGATATAGAGGCTAATAACAATACAATGCAAGTGATATTGAATAGCTCCCATGATGTAGTTTATTTTGATAAACCAAATTCGATGGGACCATTGTTGGGATTTGAAGCGAGGGAATTAAGTGGAGGAGAAGATCATTACTCAGATGTCCCAATACAAATTTCTAAAATAAATCTGATACGAATTGAATGCAATATTGTGGTAAATTCATATATGAATAATTCACCTGTCCACACGCTACATGAATTTGGAATCAGCGTACCGCCAGGCTATAAAATTGATGAGATTCCGAGAAACTTAATCTATTTACCGCTCAACTGCAAAGAGATAAGTTCAATAACAGTACGATTAGTTGATCAGGACAATCATTTAATAAATTATCGTGGAGAAGAAATTACACTTCGCATGCACTTAAAACCAATAGTACAATGATTATTTATAATAAAAAGAGTTTGATACATGCGCCAACACACATTCTAGCACCAACAGTCAATCACTCACGATCAAAAATAATAGATAAAGTTTTAACTTTTGAAAATAAAATTTTTCTACAATCTTTAAATCTAAAATTAAAATGAGCGGAATTATTGACGTTTTAGAAAAACCTGCATCGGACGATAGCATTATAAAAAAAGACTATCATACATATTCTCCATACCTACAATCCTTTAACAACAATGATGAGATACGAATTTCGATACAAAATCAGGACTTGTTTATGCTGCCTAGCGAAAGCTATATATATGTTGAAGGTTATATAAAAGGCAAAAATGATAGCATTGCAGTAACTACTTTTAAAATGCTGAATAATATCGGTGCACGTCTTTTTGATGAGATTCGCTATGAAGTTAATGGAATTGAAATTGATCGCACTCGATATCTTGGGATGACGAGTACTATAAAAAACTTTGTATTTGAATCCTGTTGAGAGTAATATGTTGCAATAGATGTGAAAAAAAACTATTCAACTTTTATATACCATTGAAAACATTATTGGAGTTCGCTGAGGACTTTAATAAAATTATGCTAAATTGTAAGCATGAGCTTATTTTATTACGTTGCAAGAATGATGTAGATTTGCTAAGAGGAAATAACATTGAAGGAGCTAAATTAACTATTACAAATATTTCATGGAGAATTCCGCATGTTCATCTGGACTCGAGTAAACTAAGCATGATAAAGATTATCAAGAGTAGAACAACATTACCATTAGCATTCCGTAGTTGGGACTCTCATTATAATCCTTTACTAACACTTGGCACTAATCACATTTGGAATGTTAAGCTGGCCGCAAATAGAGAACGCCCTCGTTTTCTATTAATGGTCGTACAGAAAGGAGACAATATGATGAATTGTCATTTAACCAACATAAAAGTACATTTAAACTCTGAATCATATCCATATGATGATCTAAACCCCGACATTGAAAAGGGTCGTTATGCGATTCTTTATGAGATATATGCTAAATTTCAAGAAATGTATTACATGAAAGAGTCTCAACCTCTATTCACATCAACAGATTTTATAATCAAAGCTCCAGTTATTGTCGTTGATCTTCGTTTTCAAAATGAAGGTCTGACAAGCGGACCAATCGACGTCTAGATTGAGTTTGAGACAAAAAGTAATATTCCTGAAAATACATCTGCATATTGCGTGCTCATTCACGATCGTTTAGTTGAGTATACACCATTGACGGGATTAGTTCGAAAAATTGTTTGAGATGGAGATCGATGCTTTTATTGATATACAAGGATTTATTGGAGAGGATGGCGATTTTGTTCCGAAGGAAGTCGCAATTTTTTTTGATGAGACGAATTTTAAAATAATTATATTTAAACCACCATACCTCATAAAGGATTAAATCAAAAACAACAAATGAGTGTTGTCTGGTTGTCAAACAATCATCATGGACTACGCTGCCAACAGGGTGATATCACATTATCGATCCTGAAAGGGATGATGAGTTAATATACTTCTGGAAAAACTGTATGTGTGAGAGACAACACAAAACTTTTATGGATTTTTGATAATTGCGAAGAAATATTTCGCATACACAACACAGAAACATCGAAATCTTCACCTTCATTTAAAGAACTAAAAAAAATGTATCCTAATATTAAACATTGTAATCAGCATAAGGGGGGGTGGTGTGCTCTCCAGAATGCTCTTTTGCTCCATAAAAATTTTCAAATAAAACAATAATTTCCCTCCCTCACACCCCAATCCCACCTTTAAATAAAAAGTCATTGTTTTTTGTTCTTTTATTTATATTTTTAATTTATTTTTGGCGTAGAATACGTCTTACCTTACGGTATAGGGAGTCATGTCAGATTGTTATTGTTGTAATCTTTATTTCATTGATTATGAGGAAACGGCGAGATAACTTTTTTTAAAAATTTTTTTGTAGGTAAATGAAGATGTTATCTTTCGTTTGATATACATTTCATACTGGTTGATATCTTCCTAATATTTAAATTTCTCAAATGAAAATTGTTTAAACACATACACTGAAACATATGTGTGGTGTTTGGGTGAGTAGCGTGAACACAAACTATGCTGCTGTTTCCGTGTGGACACAAACCTTCGGCTGTTTTTTTGATTGATGAAATATTGAAATTTCGTATATTTACTTATGTATTTAAGTGAAACAAAATGTTAAATGTGAATTTGAATTTAACATGGATACATAATTATAAAAAATATAAATCAAATTGATTTGCGTCTGTTATTTATCAGTTATCCTTACTCTTTTAATTTAAAAACATATTTATCCTATTTTTCCTACCATAAGCTTATGTATATTATCAAAAGTAACTATCAAATAAATAAATTCATTTGCTTATGTTATTTATCATTTATTGTTATATATGTTTTCTGTCTTATCGGATGGCGTATTCTACGTTAAACTTAATGGCCGTGTCTCTGACACAGCCTGCAGGGACAGTCCGTGGCCGAAGGCCTCGGACAACTGTCTGCTGTATTTTTTTTTCTATGGCTCATAAAGGAGCCCCTCCGAACTATATAAATTTGTGAACCCCGCGTTCACACAGTACCACGCCGCCCCGTGGTACATAAATCCATACGTTGTAAATCGGGCGTCCTCAAAATACTCCGGTGGAATAAATTCCACCACCACCTGGAACTCACATTGACGTATGGCCTCCCATACGTCCCAATTTATAGCATCAATGAGGTGGTTCACCTCAATCTGCGTTTGGAGCACCTCGGTCCCGCTAACCAGCTCGAAGCAGCTGGTGACGATCTCATCTAAATTTTCGTTGTAATATGTAAACTGCATGGTTGTTAGTTGAGACTATTTAAATTCTCATAAATTTTTGACCTTTATATAGGTACTATTTTACAATTTTTTGTAGATATGAACAATTTTGATAATCCTATCTTTTACGGTTTTCAAATTATCTTGTTCTAAGTAAATATTGTGGTTTCCAAAAAAATTTGCTTTGTTGATTAATCATTTCATACAAAAAAAAAATATTAATCTAGAACTTTCTATATTATTCTAGAATTTTCTCACGCACCTGCCTTTGCGCTTTTCAAATTATCTTATTTTAATTAAATGTTGTGGTTTTCAGTTGTGGTTTTCAAATTATCTTATTCTAATTAAATGTTGTGGTTTTCAAAATATTTTGTTTTGTGATTAAACAATTGCTACTTCCGTAAAAATATTTTATTGTGGTTTTATGTTTACAAAAATCCAATGAGTGTTCGAACTCACGGGCGATGTGTTAACACCTTTTTGCTACACGGTACCTGTTCGATTTCTATGAACACATTCGTAAATGTTACGTTGGAAAATAAAAAACAGCGTTCAGTCATATGATGACGTTACAGTTAAATAATATTAATACTTAAAATTATTTAAAGACCCAGTGCAAGCACATGTGTCATTATTTTCTTGCTCAATACTTTTTGTTTTATTCCCACAAAAGTCAAAGAATGCAAAGCAACAGACACTTGTACATACATACATACATTGTTATACTCGTACGATATAACCGAAGATCAACATAAAACACTTTTTTAATATTACTAAAAATTAATACTCCAAATTAAAACACTTAAATCTCGGCTCGCCGATATCGGATCGCCTTAATTTTAGGCCTAAACTCTTCGTCGAAACCCGCACTAGCTTTTTAATCCAAAAATTAATAAAATCGGCTATGAATTTCCGGAGAAAATCGCGTGGGAAAATTATATGAAAATCGCCCAATAATCACTTTCAATACCGACCGCCAAGCAACGAACAAACAAACGATGATTTACTCTTACATACCTAACACTTGTGTATGGATTGAAACTGATAGTTTTTTGCCCTAGAGGCGCGCGTATAGATGTTAACACATCAAAAACAAATGTTATGGTTTTATAATATGGTATATGGTATAAAATATTTAAGTAATTTACAAAAAAATTAATGTACATTTTCTATTTTCTCTCTGCGATTGTGATTTATACGTATTTAGTGGAAAATCTCCTTTTTGTGTATTTTTTGTTTTGGCGCTAAACTTTTTGCGATAGGTAATATAGGTCGTATGAACAATATAGCGACTGCTTGCGCTTGATAGAAATCGGCTCACAGCATACGAAATTCCGATACACAGAATACACTATCTACTCTCAGCATCAGGCCCCTTAGTTTTGTACCCACTAACAAAAAATTCCGATACACTTTACGCGATATCGGCTGACAGAAAACCAAAAGTACAAAATTTCGATCGTACGGCCATAATTCCGAACACTATCGACTCTCAGCATAAGGCCCCTGGTTTTGTACCCACAAACAAGCAAACGAAAACATATACAATTCAGTACAAAGGCTGACGCCACTTACACCCTATCCTACAAAATCTAAGCGATCGAAGCCAGTCACTCACTTTCGCTTCAAAATGCGACTCATTATCTTTCGACTTGTTAGTTTTGTGTTATGGTTTTAATTTAAACACTTATGTTAATTAATGTTCACAAAAGATTATGTTAATTAATGTTCACAAAGGGTTGTAGTTTAAGGCTCATAAAGGATTATCTTAATTAATGTTCACAAAGGATTATATTAATTATTGTTCACAAAAGATTATAGTTTATGATTCACAAAGGATTATCTTAATTAATGTTCAGAAAGGATTATAGTTTAAGGTTCACAAAGGATTATCTTAATTAATGGTTACAAAGGATTATAGTTTAAGGTTCACAAAGGATTATCTTAATTAATGTTCAGAAAGGATTATAGTTTAAGGTTCACAAAGGATTATCTTAATTAATGTTCACAAAGTATTATAGTTTAATTAATGGTCACAAAGGATTATATTCTTTAATGTTCAGAAATTATTATAACAATTAATATCTTATATGTTTTCACTTAACGAAGTATATTCGAAGAGGCACTGAGGGAGACTGACTTCCCCAGTGCAATTCCATAAATATTTATCTTCTCAATTGGAGAAATGAACATTCAACAATGTATGGATCTTCATAAATTCATCGTCACCAAAGCGGTGCGATTCTTAAAAAGGGTTATTAAATTTCATAAATACAAAACGTTATTTATGTTCAAAGTAAAATGCATATTGCGATGATTTTTAGATCAAAGAAGCGAAATCAGCATTTTGGCAATTTGCAGGAAAAATCGTATTGTATATCCTAAGTCACTTTGTGTGGCATTATCATTTCTCAAGATTCTAATTGTTTACAAAACAATACAATGTAGAATAAATTTTAATAAAGAGTAACATAATATAAATGCCGGATACATTGTTGTTGATCATTGGCTAATATATATAGGCCGGTACGAAAGTTATTGAAAAACTATATAGATCACAGCAGAAGTTAATGTAATTATAGGAATTACTACAATTACGTATACATATAGATATATCTTATGAGACACACATAACTCGCCTCTCCTTAAGATTCGAGTCCTCGCGAATCATATTTATTTCAATAGCATTAGTATTATATTTTTCTCTGTTACAAAGTTTTCTTTTGGTAAAAATTATTAGAAATATAAAAATACATGTTATAATAGGAATATACAAACTGTAAGATATATTTTTATGATACTGAAGTTCTTTAATTTCTTTAATGTTGCCTACGGTGTGAGTTTTAATTTCTTCCAATGAAATGTCAGGGGAAAAGTGTTATTTAGTTACTTCTGGGTAATAGAACCTTTGCTCAGATATGTGTTTTTTATTCGAAAAATATTTATCTATAATTTGCAGTGAGCAATTTCCAAAATGAATTAAGTAGTTTCCGTCCAAAATAAATTTTCTTTTATCGCATGATTGTTTTATTTTTTGTCTTACCGCGTTCTTAACCAATATGGTTTCCTCATCAATATGAAATATCTCTGTTCTGTTGTTGTAAACTAGCCTACAGCTTCTCTTTACAATACAATGCTTAGATTGTTTGAGTTCCTTTATAGTCTTTTCCTCTTGGTAAACAAATGTTTTGTTTCCATATTCGATAATAAATTCTTGGTCATCTTCTGTTTCTCTAAAATTTTTATTAGTGATTGGTGCTATCAATTTCAGCTGAACCTTGTCAAAAGCTCTCGGTACTTTTATTATAAATATAAATTTTTCATTCTCGTATGCTAGAGCACAAATTCTGATCATTCTTAATCTATACGGATCAATGTGGTATGAATCAATTTCCTTATTCGTCAAGATACTCGGATGTAATATACCACTTCTCGCCGATGCAATACTGTCCTGTATACTGTTTATTTTTCCTTTATCTTGTTTATCTTGAAAAGTAAGTCGATAAAAAGATACTTCCTATATAAATGTCTTAGCTGTATGCCAATTTCCTCAAGTCCGTTTTTAACATTTCTTCTATCTTCTTCAATAGTAGTTCTCAAATATTCGAAAGTTTATTTTTATTTTTTTGGTCTAAATTCGTAATGGAGTTGTGTAAATTTTCGTCAATAGTTGTAAAATGTTCTTCTATGTCAAGCCTATCTTTATCGTCCACAGTTCCAAATAAGTATTTAGAAGCATGCCCAATAATATTAATAAGATCTCTCTTCGATCTCAAATAATTTTGAGGTTTTGGAATCATAGTTTTAATTTTCGTTTTCAAGATTTCCAATTCATTTTGGATTGTATCCTTTTGATCCATATTAAAATCATTTATGTATATAGAAATTCATGCTGTTCACGATATCCAATATATTCTTAGGTTGTATCACGTGTACAATTAAGTCCGTGCTATTTATCATGTCGATTGTTCTCAACTATATCTGCACATATCCTGTCTATGTCTTTATTTCGTCGATTTCCAGTGTCGCCTTGGCAATTGCGAATTTGGTGATCGTCATCAGTGACAGCAATATTTTCATTATCGGAAAATTTAGTGGTCTTTTAATGTTTGCCAAGTCAATTTTATGTAAAGTGTTTGGATCTGTTTCCAAAAATGTTTTCGCTGTTTTTGTCTGGAAGCTTTGGAATTCTTTTTATAAATTTTCTTTACATTATAATTTGCAATTTTGTCCCTACTAGCATTAATTTTTCCGATTACATGCTCTTTTATATTTCTCATTCTACTTTATATTTCATCAAAATTTAGATTTACCCTATTAATAAAATCCATTGGTTTTAGTCTCGTAGTTGAATGAATAGAATTATTGTAAAACCCTATTGCTCGTATAACGAGTTCTTCTATATCCATATTTTCATTAGATCCTTTGATTATTCTAATGTGCTCCAATTAAACCGTTATTGAACTCATTGTCCATAATTAAGACTTCAGGTCTTCCTAATAGTGCTATTCGTTCTTCTAATTTTGTCCTGACAGTTATCATATTCTTATCAGCGAGTTTATGAACTGAACCTAGTTTAGAAAATCTATCTATTGTCGTCAAGAAACATGTTTTATGTATCTGAAATATATCCGTTTGTACAATCTGATTGGGTTTTTTGGGAGTTTCTGTTATATTAAACAGTTTCCTAACTGGATTTCTTTCATATTTGTTTTCGTTACACATCTAGCAATTGTTAGTATACTTGTTTATTTGTTTTTTAAAATTTGGATAATAATATATACCCTTTAATTCTTCGTAGTTTTCCCATATACCTCTATGATTGGAATTTAAGTGAAAATTTTCAATAATCCTCAATTGACTGTATATCTCGTGCAAGTTTTGTACACTTGACGAATTTAAAATTTCTATCATTAGAAAATAGGTTTATCAACCGCAATTGAATTGTATTATACTGTAGGTAGTCCAATTCTAAGTATATACCGATAGATCATTTTTTCAAATTTTTCCTAAAAATGTCATTTAAATAATGTTCATTAGGCAAGTCATTTTCTTCAATGAAAATAATTTTGTTTTTACCGTATTTATTATATTTCCTCATTTTTATTCTTTTGTTTGACTATTCTAATCTGTTGTCTATATTTATTAACGATCGTCTCGGTTATGTAAAAATTATCGTGCAAGTTTTCTTGACTTGTATATCTTGTTCCTAAATCGTCCTCAGTAATTTGAAATAACGATTCAATACCATAATCGCACTCATTTATTTTAACGTTATATAATCTGCTTAAGAAGTCTGCAACTACATTTTTCTTTCCTTTTCTATATTCGACGTCGAATTCAAATTCCGCCAGCTGACTTTTCCATCTGATTATCCTTGAATTGGGTTCTTTTAGTGAGTGCAACCATTTTAATGGTTGATGATCCGTCTGAACTAGAAATTTTCGACCAAATAAGTATGGATTGAAGTGTTTTGCAGCCCACAGTCTTGCTAACAATTCTTTTTCCATTGTGTGATAATGTCTCTCGTGACCATTTAGTGTCCTACTTGCGAAACTAACTGGTTTACCGTCTTGACTCAACACTGCACCTACTGCAAAGTTGCTGGCGTCCGTTGTAAGGACGAACTTTTTATTGAAATTATAATTCTTTCAATTTTTGGAAAGCTTCTAGATATGATTGATCATTGACATTGATAGTGTTATCCTTTTTCAAATATTTAATTATAGGTCCTGCCACATGCGAATAATTCTTAATGAATTTTCTGTAGTATCCAGTTAATCCTAAGAATGATTTTATCTCAATTACTGTTTTAGGAATTTGTACATTTAATATTTTCTCTATTTTCCTTGGGTCCGGTTTTATTACATCTGGTGTGACAATATGTCCTAAGAAATTCGTTTCCCGTGCAAGAATTTAGACAATTGAACTTTGAGGTTGTAATCTTTTAAAGCTCTAAAGATTTTCGCTAAATTTTCGAAATGCTCGTCAAGAGATGTAGAAAAAACTAATACGTCGTCCATATATACCACGCATGTTTTATTTATATGTTCCCGTAGAACGAAGTTTATCATGCGCTGGAATGTTTCCGGAGCGTTTTTTAGACCAAAAGGCATGCGGTTGAATCCGAAATGACCCATAGGTGGAGAAAATCCTGTTTTCGGAATATCTCTAACGTCCATTTTTATCTGATGAAATTCTTTTGCTAGATCTAGTGTCGAGAAGTATTGACTATTTCCTAACTTATCAAAAAGTGATTCTATATTTGGAATTGGGAGTCTGTCATCCACAGTGATGTCATTTAACCTCCTATAATCGATCACCAATCTGTACTTTCGTTCATTGTTGTCGCCCGTTTTCTTCGGTACGATCCATAATGGTGAGTTGTAGGATGATTTACTAGGTCGTATTATATTTTGTTCAAGTAATTCCTTACCTTGTTTCTCGATTTCCTTTTCATAAATTTGTGGATATCTATATTGTTTTGCATATAAAGCTCTATCCGAAGTTGTTATAATTCGATGTTTAACGGATTGTAGTTGTGTTTGTCTGTGGTAGTGAGTCTTTGTCCCTCCGTGTAAAATATATTCTTGTTTTTATTTAGGAAACAAATTAATCTTGTTTTTTCCAAATTTTCCAAATAATTCATATCAGATCTAATGCATGGTGAACAATTAATTACATCGTGTTGTAAAAACTTTATTTCCTCAAACTAGAAAGGGCAATACATATGCTCCTGTTCTATGTTTGAAGAACATTGTATAGTTTGATTATTAATGATCACAACGTTATTTGCAAAATCGATTACAACACCAAGAGGTCTTAAAATATTAGTACCAATTATACATTGATATGGTCTATTCACTAGGTCTGTTATTTTAATCGACATTGTCTTATCATCCATTTTGATTTCTTTAGGGAGATGAACTATTGTCTCTTTCATAATTAAATTCGATCCTGCTACAGTGTTCAATGAAATTGGTGTCGCTAAAGGTCTAGTTTTATTGAAAGTCCTAATATCTCCTACTGTCGTCGTTGCTCCACTGTCTATGAGGTATTTAATATTCTCTTCATTTATTGTAAGGTTTACTATGAGAAGTCCGGAGTTCGTTGTCCTAAGTGAAAATTTTCAATCTCCATTGGAACTGGTAAATTATTGTCTGTTTGTCTAACAATTCGAGGTATTTGTGTTTGGTTATTCTGTCCGAAACCTTGCTGTCTAATGTTCTGCGAATATCTTTGATGTCTATTGTTTTGTGGATACCCTTGTTGTCTAGTGTTTTGTGAATATCCTTGTTGTGTAGTGTTTTGTGAATATCCTTGTTGTCTAGTGTTTTGTGAATATCCTTGTTGTCTAGTGATTTGGGGAAAATGCTGGCGGTTATAACCAAATCCTACGATTCTTGAATAATTACCATTATTATGTCTCTGTTGTCCTGAATTGTAGCGTACGCTCTGTGAAATTTGTCGGTCATATCGCGGTAATACTCGATTCGAATAACTCATTTGTCCATTTATTGCACTGTTAAAATTGTTTCTGGAGCTAAAGTTTCTATTATCCTTTATTTTAACATCTTTAATTAAATTGTTCTCCACTTGGAAGTCCTTAGTACTATTAATAGAAGTAATACTATTCTGTATTAATAATGTCTTGATATGTATTGGCAAAAAGTTTGTGTATATATTAAAAATAATTCTAGTATTGTTTTCTATCTTATAATCCTCATCTTTAACCAGATCTAATTGGTATTTTTTATTCATGATTCCTAATATTTTAATTAATTTGTGGTTTAGTTCTTCTAAGTTTAAGGCACTTACGTTCATCGCTTGTTTCCTTAAGTTGAATAAGGTTTGCTTAACGCCAAATTCTTCTCTCAATTTACTTAGAATGTTGTCCCATGAGGTTTCTTGCAAGCTGTTGATTGCGTCCAAAGCCTTTCCTTGTATCTTGTTGGCTAAAATTACTTTTATTCTGGGGTGATGTTCTGCAGTTGTGATTTGCAGTATTGTTCGAATATCGCGAGAAATTTTCTATACCATATTGGTCATTTCCCGTAAAGGCTGGTAAACTTCTTGCCTCTCTTAAGGCATCTGTTAGACGCAGTGACATTATGTTGGGGTTGGTTTTGATTTTATTTATGAGAAATTTTAATATTTAGAGTTTAAAATATGATAATGTATGTAGTCCTTTATCCTCTTTTCCGTAACACTTTTCATCAAATCTTTTCCTTAGCAATTCACAACACTTTATTTTGTAATTTACACAGCTTGGTGGTTATTTAATGGTTGTTTATCCTCGTCGCCAGTACTGTGTTATGGTTTTAATTTAAACACTTTAGATTTTTGAAATAAAATGTCTCCTTATTTAAGATTCGTAAAGGTTTATATTTACTTCTTTTTACAAATGCTTATCATTTTTAAGGTTCACAAGGGGTTATCGTAATTAATGTTCACAAAAGATTATATTAATTAATGTTCACAAAGGATAATAGTTTCAGATTCACAAAGGATTATCTTAATTAATGTTTACAAAGGATTATAGTTTAAGGTTCACAAAGGATTATCTTAATTAATGTTCACAAAGGATTATATTAATTATTGTTCACAAAAGATTATAGTTTAAGGTTCACAAAGGATTAACTCTATATAATGTTCACAAAAGAATATATTAATTAATGTTCACAAAGGATTATAGTTTAAGATTCACAAAGGATTATCTTAATTAATGTTCACAAAGGATTATAGTTTAAGGTTCACAAAGGATTATCTTAATTAATGGTCACAAAGTATTATAGTTTAATTAATGGTCACAAAGGATTATATTCTTTAATGTTCAGAAATTATTATAACAACTAATATCTTATATGTTTTCACTTAACGAAGTATATTCTAAGAGGCACTGAGGGAGACTGACTTCCCCAGTGCAATTCCATTAATATTTATCTTCTCAATTGGAGAAATGAACATTCAGCAATGTATGGATCTTCATAAATTCATCGTCACCAAAGCGGTGCGATTCTTAAAAAGGGTTATTAAATTTCATAAATACAAAACGTTATTTATGTTCAAAGTAAAATGCATATTGCGATGATTTTTAGATCAAAGAAGCGAAATCAGCATTTTGGCAATTTGCAGGACAAATCGTATTGTATATCCTAGGTCATTATGTGTGGCATTATTATTTCTCAAGATTCTAATTGTTTACAAAACAATACAATGTAGAATAAATTTTAATAAAGAGTAGCATAATATTAATGCCGGATACATTGTTGTTGGTCATTGGCTAATATATATAGGCCGCTACGAAAGTTATTGAAAAACTATGTAAGTCACAGCAGAAGTTAATGTAATTATATGAATTATTACAATTACGTATACATATACACACAGGGAAAGATTAGTTGGAAATCAATTCAGGCATTGCAAATTCCATGATAAAGTCTATTTTTTGATTTTAATTCATAATTGTCAAACATCAGGATTATTTGTCGATGTTATTGATAGATTAAAAATGGGTCTTACTAAATACAAGTTTCTACTACCGAACTTTAGTTGTATTAACCAATTTAAGTATTTCTAAAACCTCATTCATCTGACATGGAAGATACAACTAATAAAAAGTACAATATTTGAATTCGTGTTCAGATATTAGTTACTGTAATCATAAGTTGGTTTCTGTTACAAAAACACTTGTTGCAAAGTTACGAGTATGTATTCGATTTTTCACAAGAGGCTCTGTTGTTAAAGAGAAACTACGTATATTGGAAGGTTACACGAGGTTCTGCGTATAAATTTCTGGTAACTTTTGCATTGAAAATTCGTACTTTCCTAAAGATTTTAAGATCGCCAGGAAAAAATGCTAAGCTACCAACAAGCTATCGACCAATCAGTTTGTTGAGCACGCTTGATAAAGTCTTTGAAAAACTTATATTCCAAAGACTCAAAACTTTTGTTGAAGAACATGATCTTATACATAAATGTCAGTATGGATTTTGATCTCAGCACTCGACAACGCATCAAGTCAAGAGAGGTGAATATTATAAAAAAGAACAAGAATAAGAGATACTCCACTGGTATACTTTTTCTGGACATTGAGAAGGCGTTTGATTCAATTTGGCATAATGGGCTAATTTATAAGCTTCATAAAATGCAAATCCCATTATATTTAACCAAGTTAATTAAAAGTTTTCTCACTGAGAGATCATTCTTTGTAGGTATCAATGGAGAGCATTCGGCCACAGGAAATTTCCCAGCTGGAGTGCCTCAGGGATCAGTTCTACCACCACTGCTGTACACCTGTACACCTTTGATTTCAAGCCTTCCACGCAAAATGATGTAGCTTTCTATGCAGATGATAGCGCTTTCATATGTCATTGAAAGGTCTCGAATGCAATAGTAAAACGTATGCAAAAAGCAATCGTTTCAGCTGGCAAATATTTTACAAAGTGGAAATTAAAGGCTAATGAAAGTAAATCGCAGGCTATATTATTCCCTTCTAATAAATCACCGAAAAGAACTCCTACCGAAAAACTCATTGTGCAAGGTAGGGAAATTGGCTACAATAAAATACTTAGGTCTAACTCTTGACCAGAAACTGACGTCCAAAAACCACATTCACAATTTGTGTATAAAAGCCATAAGATGCGGCCGAGGATTGTACCCACTCTTAAATAGAAGCTCAAAATTGAACGTAGAAACCAAACTTCATTTGTATAAAATGTGCATAAGGCCAATCCTTACTTATGGATGCCAAATTTGGAAGGACTGTGCCAAGACGCACAAAAAGCGGATACAAATAATACGGAATAAAAATTTGAAAATCATTTACAATCTTCCAAGAAGATTCTCCACCGCCGAACTGCACAGTAAATACAAACAAAAAATGATTCAGACATTAATAAATGACTTGACTCTGACATTCAACGATAAATGAAGAAGGTCAAACTACGCCCATCTGAGAAGTTTGATTTAGTAATCGCTAATCAATCCTATATATTATACATGTATACAGATCGAATTAGCTATTGCTCCCTAAACTTCATCAAATTTAAACATTGTGATACTAAATATAGGTTTTTTCTACTATCTTTTTCCTATGTATTTTGTAATATTTTTAACTGCTAATATCCAAATTATAAACGTAAACATTTGTTGAAATATCTTAAGATAAAAACTCAAAACCTGTTAAGAATGTATATATAGCACGCTCTGTATTATTGATAGTAAATAAAACACAAACAAACAAGTTGTGAAAAAACAATAAAGTGTATACGTATCAGCCTGCGAAGAATACGTTCTCATAAATTGAGGTGAAGTGAGACTTTTAAACATAATGTGTCGAACTCGTTCACTAGTTCTCGAACTCGTTCATTTAAGGTGCCCGGACATAACAATCACGAACACACTCGTCATAACGAACATGTGGATTATGTATATGAGGGTGACGTCTGTTCACCCTAATTGAACTAGATAGTTCATGAACTACCCAAATCTAAAACACATGCAGACAATTGTGGGCACTTGGCTAGAGGAACTATTATTGTGGATGACACAAATTAACTTAAACATACATATGATACCCAGGGTAACCCATCCCCATTTTTGATCTAAAATATGACAAATTTAGAAAGATTGTCTGTATTTGGACGCTCCGTTTTCGAGATGTAGAATTTGTTTCATATTTTCGATAAAAAAAATGGGCACAAAATACGAACCCTGATTACAAATAATAATAATTTTGTTTATACTATTTAAATATAAAATACACAATTTTAATAAAAAGTTTTTTTTTTACTTTTTTTCTATAAAATTCATAAGGGGTTAAAGCATCACCAAATGGTTGTGGCAGCCATCAAATTCAAGTAATTACTTTAGTTTAGCATACCAATATATTATTTGGTAGAACCGAATTAGTTTTTACATATTTTGTTCATCCAACTAATTGAATATTCACCACTACAGGTAATTTGATTGCTAGAACTAAAACTCGATTGACAGATCACATTTATTTCTTGTTGCTGTGGCTTCAACTAAATATTTCAGTTCTTATAAATCAATTGATATGCACAATTATTGGTAATCACAACAGAATAATGTGATAGTTCAATGAACCGCCAAATTTTAGTTGGCTGTAAATATAGTTTTGAGAACGAATCTCTTCTCTATGTGTAGATATATCTTATGAGGCAAACATAACTTGTTGTTCGCATAGTTTTACTTGTGTTTGTGTGGATGTTGTTCAAAGCAATGACATGAAGTTGACGTTCCCCATTTAATTGCGGAGCGGGAGAAGATTACGAGCAACCAGTAACTGTAGGTGCTGCAAAATTGGTGTTTTTATGTTTGAAATGGAAATATATACATTTATGCTGGAAATGGAAATATATTTTAATAAAAATTTTATTATAATGACATTATTTTCTGTTCATTGTGTTTTTTCCATTGAATTCTATTTAAATTGGTTTTGATTCAAGCTTTTATTTGATTTCCAGCTATGCAACAACCAAAAGACAAGTGACTGGTTTTGACATATTCGATCGCATAGATGACAGAGAAAATAGTCAGTGGGTTCCGATTTTGTAAACAACCAACCACACAATAACATTTAAAGCCAGGCATAACAACGAAAGTGGGTGAATGGCTTTCGTTCGCTTAGGGTTTCTTTCGAGATCGTGGATAAGGCTGGAAAACTAATGTCTACTTACAAATAGAAAGAGGAACGAAACAAAAATAAAAATTAAAGAAAGAACTTCATCGTCATTGACATGTGTTATGCACCGGATCATCAAGATTATTCCTCGCATACCGCCTATGGTGGAGGACCACTTGTCCATTATTATTGTATATTTCATTTCCAAAGAGTAAGAGACATTTGTGTGAGAAAGCCATTATTTTCAATCACATTATCGAACTCGTTCCGTCCCACTATACAACGCTTAATGTCAAATATTTTTGTACACCCGTCCGAACTGTTTTGGTGAGCTTTCATAATTCCTACAAATAACGGGTTATCCATTCTTCGATTTCAAAAGAAAAGATGAAAACCACACATAAAGCTATGATTTCGTAACTTTTATTTCACTATAATGCTTTTATTTCATTATAATGCTTTCATTATGTATGAAATACAAGGCCATTTAAATGACTTCGATCATTTGAGGTAACTTTTGTCCACTCTTTCGCGGGCGGTATCTCGATCATAACTTGGCGAATGTTGGTTTTCCAATACTTCAACGTTAGGCGATTATCCTCCTAGACAAGGTGTTTGGCGTAGCCCCACAAAATTATGTGTTCTGGAATTAAATAATGTGATCTGGAAACTTCTCACGCAAACTACGTATCGTCAATATCATAATCTTCAATTGCAGGCGAATAATAGTCGGTTATCATACGGCCATTGGTCTCTAAATTCCAGAGTCATTTCGAAAAAAATTCGCACGATGTCGAGATCATAATGTACACCAAACAATCCCTTTTCCTGGATCCTGAATGTAACCATCGAGTGATAAATGAACTTCATCGCTGAAAAAAATTTGTTCCACTTTTGCCACTTTTGTAGTAAGTTTTAACTATTTTAAGGCGTACTTCGCTTGTTAAACGATCCATATTCGTAAATGGCAAACCTGCCACTAAATAAATGACACTTCAAATGACAGATATTTAACAGCTGACAGCTTTGCCAGACCGGCGGTTCTGAATCCACGAGAAAGCTACATTCGTTTTATTTTTCTCCTATCATGGCAATAGTATGACTCAAAATATTTTTTAAAGTACGAGATAAATTTGGTCATTAGCAACAATAATCTGAGTATCCGAAGAATCTGATACGAAGAACTGAGATATGCAGAAATGGTAATATGTCGTTTGGTACAAACCGAATGCTTTAGTGATGAAATCAATTGCCCCAAGAAGGGACAAATCCAGTTAAATTTTTCCTTGATGTCCTAATTAGATGAAAGTGGCCTCCTACGACTAAACCGTCGTTTAGATGAAGCTTGGTATTTGCCTCTAGATGCCAGGAGTCCTCTTAATTTATTTAGTTTATATTTCGGAGTTAATTATAATGCACTATCACAATAAACATTACCATCAGAACATGTCAGTAAGTTTCAAAGACTTGCGTCAAAAATTTGGGATCCCTCGTATCAAATATGTGTATAAAGCTGTAGCAAAGAAATTTTTAGTTTGCCAATATGACGACGAAAGGAAAAAGCAAACCTTGGTGGGACAACTACGTCCTGATCGAGTTACTCCATTTTTAGGGTCATGTATTGATGTATTTCGTCCATTCTGCATGACATATTTACGTGTTTGATGGTTTGAGCGGCACAGAATGAGTTGGTAGAATATCTTTCAACAGATGCATTAATTATGAGCCTAAGGAACTTCATTAATCGTCGTGGTACCTCTGTGAGAATTCGGCGTGATAATTCTTTTTCCATGTATGAAAATAACAATAAGTTTTCAAATCTTAACCTTAGGGGTCCGCCAAATTACTTTTTTTTTTTTTGAAAATGCTGTAAAAAACATATTTTCTCAAATTTCTTTTCTTATTTGAAAGTACAATCCTTCCGGTTAATAATGGAAAATAATTTCATTCAAATGGCTGCCTTGGCTGGCCATGCAGTAGCCTATACGATCGGTCCAATTTTTAAGCACATTATCGATTGTGTGCAGCTGTATTTCACCAATGGCTTCACGAATATTGTCCTTTAAAGCATCAATTGTCTCTGGCTTGTCGGCGTAACACTTATCTATGAGGGCACCCCACAAATAATAGTCCAACGGTGTCAAATCGCAGCTACGAGGTGGCCAAACGACATCAGCTCTGCGGCTGATAATGCGATCTTCAAAAACAGGGCGCAAAACATTGAGTGTAGCTTCGGCTGTGTGGCACGTAGCGCCGTCCTGTTGAAACCAAATGTTGCCAATATCCTCCTCTTCAATTTTTGTGAACAAAAAATCGTTCAACATGGCCCGATAACGATCGCCATTGACTGTAACGGCCACTCCTTGGTCATTTTTGAAGAAAAATGGCCCAATTATGCCTCAGGACCAAAATCCGCACCAAACACTGACTCGTTTTGGGTGCATCGGCTTTTCAATGTATGCGTGCGGGTTTTCTGTGCCCCAAATGCGACAATTTTGCTTGTTTACACACCCGCCAAGATAACGAACATACGGAGCTGATGGTGCTTCTCTTCTTCCAAAATCCGTACGCAATTTTCGTTAAAGCTGGCGAGTCTCTCTCTGCCACTCGAGTTTGGCATTGGATGAAAAAAAAAACGTCTAAACGTCTAAACATAAACAAACGTTTCAGTCAAATGAGTTCACTGATCTCGGATCATGAGAACAAAATAGCTGAACTAATAACAAAAAGTGAAGAAAGTCTCTTAGGCGAAATCGGTAGGATATTCAGTGAGATAAAAGAAGAAATGGACGGTAAACTATCTCAACTCTCAGAGAGAGTATCAAATCTAGAAAATGAACAACAAAATAAAATAAATCTTAACACTGAAATACACCAATTGAAAAGACAAATCGCTCATCAATATAATGTAAATGTGTCTACTAACATTCGTATATGTGGTCTCCCTTATCTAGATAATGAGAACTTATATGAAATATTAGAAAAACTATGTGCATCATTTAATCTTGCTGTCCCATACGTCAAATCCATTTATCGTTTAAAAGACGGAAAACGTAATAATGTTGATGGTGTCATCATGGTGAAGCTGTTTTCATTCCAGGAGAGAAATCCACTGCTTAGAGCAATAGCGGGCCATATTCGCGAGAAAAAAAACAGCTTTCTTTCTCTACACATGCTTGATTTCAACGTTGACACTCCATTCTTTGTTAATGAGGATCTCTCTAATAGTAATTATAAAACACTACAGGCCGCAGTAAAAGTAAAGCGCAGAAAATTGCTGCATTCTACGCGGCATTATTTATATTAAGCGAAATAACACAGATCGACCACTACGCATTGACTCAACCGACCATCTCAATACTCTTTTTCGCTGCGATGAAATACCAATGTCAAATGATGTCAACAAAGCAGATGGCGCACGACAATAATCAGCTGTTAAGTACACCTGGAGAAATTAACCAATACAATACCAAACTATCATTTATATTATTATACAATATTTTATTTTTATATTATTGAATTATTCTTTTTCATTTTACATCGTTTCATTTATTCAATTTATTAATTTTTTTTATATATCATTTTGGTGCAATGTAATAGCGTTGCAATATTACGTGTAAAAACTGACCTGTGATGGCAGATATAGTTCCAGCATCGTTCTTTATAATATGATCAGAGTGCTTGAAAGGCGAAAATCCGGACTAAAAATTGTGCATATAAACGCACAAAGTCTTAACAACAAAATGGATGAATTTCGTTATAACTTTTCACTTTCAGGGGTTGATATTATGTGTCTCGGAAACTTGATTTCATCCTAACATTCAAGACAGCATTTACGATGTGCCGGGATACAATCTTTTTCGCGCAAATAGAAGAACGAATGGTGGTGGCGCATGTATTTACATCCGTAAGGGGATAAAGTGCAGTGTAAATACAAGTCTGATCCGAATAGTGTTATTGGATATATTTTCCTCGATGTTTTTACAGGTAATGGAGATAAATTGCTCGTAGGGTGTGTCTACAGGCCAAATAATCATGCTTTAATAGATCTAGTTTCATTACTTGAAAGTACTACAATGACATATTTATATCTGGAGATCTAAACAGTAATCTTTTACTGGAAACCAATTTAACAGAAACGTTGCTATCGTTTGGATTATATCCTATTAACAGCACAATCCCGTCACATTTCCATCAGTCGTGCAATACCCTACTAGATGTATTCTTTGTTAGTCAAATGTTAAAAGTCCTCTTATATGACCAGCTTTCAGCACCAATGATTTCAAAGCATGATTTGATATTTGCAACATACGATACTGCTGTTAATGTAGAAAATGAGACTATAACTTACCGTGATTATAACAATATTGATTACGATATGTTAAACGATCTCGTTTATAATACCGAATGGGATCTTTTATTCAATATCGAATCTGTAGATGATCAGACTAATTTCATTCAAAATAATATTAACTATATCTACAACATATGTGTGCCCTTAACGACGAAGATAATAAAATATAATCAATCACCGTGGTTTAACAGAGAAATTCGACGTGCTGTAACCAACCGGGATAATGCATATAAGAGGTGGAAACGCTTCAAAACTACAGAATTACATGAATTGTACAAATCTGCTAGACGGCATGTAGTACAACTTATAACCACTGCAAAATGTGTATACTACCAATGTAAATTTAAAACTGCCATCGACAGCAAGTCGAAGTGGAAATCCGGTAGTAGTATTACAGATGATATAGATGTGGATAATTTGAAAGATGTGGATAAATGGAAAATAATATATCCTCAGTTAAAACAAACCCTTATTTAGAATACTGCAATACAAAAAATGAAAATGAATTCTCATTCTGCTGTGTTGAGCAACGTAAAGTTTTGAAAAGTATACTGAAAATAAAGTCAAAAGCAACTGGAATCGACGAACTTCATCCCAATTTTCTTAAACTCATAGTACTGAAGATTTTGCCATACCTAACTTATATGTTTAACAGTATACTCACTAAATCTATCTTTCCAACCGCTTGGAAAGCAGCGAAAACAATTCCAGTAGCGATATTGCCCTTTCTTTCAAAGGTATTGGAGAACATTATGTATAGTCAAATGAATGAATATATAACAGAAAATGAATTGCTGTCTCATAAACAATCGGGGTTTAGACAAAATAGGAGTAGTATTACTGCCTTAACTGCTGTTGTAGAAAATATTAGATCTAATATGGATGAGAATATGGCCTCGTTGCTTGTATTGCTCGATCACAGTAAAGCATTTGCTACAGTCAACCATGATATACTGTTGACAAAGCTAGATAAGTTTTTTAATTTTTCTAATACTGCATGTAAGCTTATCGGATCGTATATGGCAAATCGCACACAGTCAGTACTTTATAATAAAATTATGTCAAACGCACTAAAAGTAGATAAAGGTGTACCTCAAGGCTCTATATTAGGTCCATTACTATTTTGCATTTACATAAATGACCTTCCTGAAGTATTGTGTCACTCCAACATTCAGATGTACGCTGATGACGTGCAAATTTACACAAGCGAACACATGGATAAACTTCAATGGTGTGTTGACAATATAAATGCTGACCTCGAACGTATAAATATTTGGGCATGTAACAGTGGTCTTTGTATTAACCCTACAAAATCTAAATGCATTCCAATATCAAAACGAAGTCTACTCCAGAATAATAATTTCAGTCTGAAAATCAACAGTTCGATTATTGAAGTCGTTAAATCGTCTAAAAACCTCGGGTTAATATTTAACGACGAATTGACATGGAGAAATCATATCAACGCGACGTCAGGCAAAGTCTATGGAATGCTTCGCAACTTATGGGCTGTTCAAACATCCACGCCACTGGAAATACGAATGCTATTGGCAAAGACTTATCTAATACCCACTCTTCTATTTGGAAATGAAATTTTCGAAAATTGCAATCACACTGACCTGCAAAAGTTAAAGGTAACCTACAATAATATAGCGAGATATGTCTTCAACAAAAAACGAAATGATCGAATATCTGAATACTCATATCAATTGTTTAATATAACATTCGCGAACTATCTACGGTACAAAAGTCTTTCCTTCCTACATAAGATTATATATACTAGGCAACCTAAGTGTCTATTTGAAAAACTACAATTTGCTCGTTCCAATCGTGGCAGGAAAATTACTCAAATAAGGTTTCAAACTGCCAGATCTGAAAGACAATTTTTAATACCAACAGTACGTTTTTGGAACACTCTTCCATCACATATTCAGGTAATAAGCAACGCACATCATTTTAAAAAGGAGCCATTAAAATTTATTATATTTTAAAAAATCTATTAAAATTTATTAAAGTCTATTAAAATTTATGAAAAAGAAAAAGGGAAAAGGAAAGGGAAAATTTTTAATTATTATCATCATTAACGAATGAATTTCTAAACAAAATAAATGTATCATTATTACCACTAACACTATAATATATAAGATTCAATCTTGTTGTGTTAGGTTTTACATATTTTTAAATAAATAAATAAAATAAATAAATTCTGCAACATTACCATGATTTTCAAAGTAATGTCGCAATATTTCCCAGCGTTGTTCAAGCGTAACACAACCATATTCGGTCAGCGGAAGGATAAAACTAATTATCTGTCAAATCAGACATGAGCTAAGGGTTACCATTCACTTAATAAGCACTAGTTGAAAAAAAAAACGTTAGATGGCGGACCCTTTAGTTAATTACGCTAAGGGTTCTGCCACTGCAAGAAATCCCATGTACGACTTATCAAAAATATTATATTAATTTTACTTCTTGCAACTAATCTTCATGGTATGCATTTATCTAATTATTTACAAAGTATTGGATCAAATATTATATTATGGAATTAAATCAAGTGTATTTTTCTTTTTGAGGCGTGAGTGTCCTTCGAAGTTGAGTAATTCTCGAGCCAGGATAATCGGAAGATCGGAAAATTTGCTCACATAGCGTCGGCAATATGTCTTGACTTCCTCTTCGACTGTTAGCATATTGAGATCTTCATGGATGTTAGCGTTTCTTATATACCAAGGAGTGCCTGTAATTGAACGAAGAATTTTCGACTGTCTTCTCTGCAGTTTGCTTACGTTTGAAGCGCATGCTGTACCCCAGAGCTGTATGCCATCTGCCCATATTGGTTTTATTATTATTATTTTATACAAAAGTATTTTATACTTAAGGTCCAGAGCTGCCCGTTGGCCAATGAGCCAGTTGATTTTATTGGATTTAAGTTTTATTTGGGTTAACTTAGAAGCAATATGATGCGACCATGTTATACGACGATCCAAATGCATTCCAAGGTATCTTACGTGATCATCTTGTGGAACTAGTGCGTTGAAAATTTTCACTGGGGGTGAAGCATACATACACAGTCAACGCAACCAACGGCTATAGAGTACAAACTAAAGCCAACATAACCAACAGAAATACATATTAAAGAAATACCAAAAGAGGTATTAGCTTACATTTCATTGGCACTTCCCAAAGTGTCCAAATAACTAAAAGTCGAACAGCCAAACACACTCCACATAACAAGCGCCGTTTAATACTCTAAACGATACACATTGCTCTGTACGCAAGGCAAAGAACAGTTCTCACGCCAGTGAAACTGATTCGTCAGCATGGCACACGCAGACATGACGGCGACCGTCTATGGCTTTGAGTATGTTCTACTGCATACACACAGCGACACATACAATGTTGCATAGCCACAGAACGGTGATCGTCTCTGCTGACAGCGACCGTTCATAGCTCCAAGAACGTCGCATACATACAACAATGTATACGGCAAGCCATGAGCAGCGAGCGTTCCCTCTGCTGAGGGATACGCATATGATATTCGTTGGTCTGCCGGACAACTCCATATAAATTATATAGGAATAAGAATATTAATGTAAGATACTATTGTATTTAGAATTAATAAAAAAAGAACCAAATTAATAAATAAAGAAACAGAAAGGTTTTGACGCTCAAGATAGCTCAACCAAAAAGAATTCCATTGTGTAATTATTACATGGCGATCCTGCCAGTGCTTCAAAAATAAAAAGCACGGAGGAAAAATCTGGAGCTCCAAAAGCTCAGGGATCTCCAGGAACTCCCAAAATAAAAAGGAGCTGGAGTTGGATCATTTTGTCCAAATAACATAGCGTTTTAGCCGCTGTTAAATCCTGAAGTGCACCAAAATTTATAAATGCACCAGGATTAAAGAAACATTTTCTCTGACGTGAGAGCCAAAAATCCGTTAGCGGCGAGAAGGAAGTTACTGTCTGGCCAAAAGACAGTTGGCCCAGCCATATGAGAGAGGCCACAGCAGAAAAAAAAAAAAAAAAAAAAAAACAACAGTAGAATGAAGGAAGTCCCACAACCTATAACAATCGAGGATTTTAAGAAGGGGCAACGACGGCCAGAGAAGGAAGATCCCCATTCGGCGATGACCAATTGAGACGGAAATATAGTATATAGAAAACTTTTCTTGTATTTTCGTATGCGATTCCAAGCGCATACATAGGGTCTATAAGCGAGTACTCGCTCGAGACAAAAGAAGAAAAATTATTTTAAAAGAAAATACAATAAACAAAATTGTATGTATAATTAATGGGATAATTTGTATGTAAAAAAAAGGAAAAAGAAAGGAAAACCTGAGTGGATAAGGATAATTATGGGTCATAGAAACTCAAAAATAAGTAATCCGACTGCGAATGTCATTAATAATGTAGAAGTGGTCGATCACACTTCACAAATAGATTCATTGTGGATCCTCCTACTCATCTCTACAGTATTAAGTGCAGTCAACTTATTACTTAAGTTATATTTATTGCATAAGAGATCTCTAAAGAAGAGATACTCAAGTCGTGGAGATAACTTAGAAAAATCTAAGCACTACAGAGTATCTTATGGATCGGGATAAAATAGTTACCTACTGTAGACTTATATATAATGTCCCAAACTCAGATTAAATTTTTAAATACTAAATGCATTGGGCAGAAGTAGTGCAAAAGGCACGACTAATTAGGGAAACCTTTGATAGATCATATAAGTGTCTGAATACTGATAGAGATACGAGGGAAGAAACCGTATCAAAACATTTTAAAATTCTTAGACAATCGTTAAAGAAAATACAGGTATTATTCAACGTTTATTACGATCGATTAACCACTGCTCACAAGGTAGCAGCTGACGCTTTTTACGGAGATATAAGGGAAAATTCCTAAATGTAGCTTCGAGAAGAGGAATAGAAATAACAATTCCTTTATACCTTCACGAGGAATTGGACATAACACTAGATAATACGGAAGGTGATGATAATATTGAAAGTGAAGCCACAATTAGGACGAAAACCATTGAGTCAATTGGAACGGAAGTCAATATGGCACAAACAGTTATAGAATTTTTAAATACGGCCACAAGGTTAATCCCTTATTTCGATGGGAAACCTGAGAATTTAAGATCATTTTTAGATGCACTTTCTTTAGTGGATACACTAAAAGGCACCCACGAAGCGGTAGCCATAAACCTGATTAAGACAAAATTAACAGGTAACGCCAGAAACCTACTTGAAAATGAATCCACCATACAAGACGTAATTTCGAAACTGTCAAGTTCTGTGAAAGGTGAATCAGTTGAGGTCCTATCAGCCAAAATACTTAACATCCGACAGAACAATAAGTCTGCCAATTCTTATTGTGATGAGCTGGACAAATTGACAAAATCATTGGATGGTGCATACATCTCCGATGGTTTGTCACGCACATTGGCACAAAAATATACCACCCAAGTCGCGGTGAAGGCAATGACCAAAAATTGCACCATTGAAAGAGTTAAACTCATCATGGAAGCAGGTCAGTTTGACAATATGAACGAAGCTATAGGAAAATTTGTTAGTAGCTGCACAGACGCTACTGGACAACAAAATACTATCCTATACTTCGGAAACAGGTCAAACAGAAACTACCGTGGGAACAGAGGAAGACCACATGGTAGAGATGGATATAGAGGAAGAAATTGCAATGGCAACAATCGCAATAACAACAATAGATACAGAAATGACAATTCTAACTACCGTGGAAACAGACGTGGAAACAACCACAATTATAATAATAACAGACAAAACCACAATGGTCGAAACAGTAACGTTAGAGTAACTAACACAGACCAAGACAACCCGGAATACTAGAAAATTCCCCTAAGATCAAGCCAGAGAACAGAAAAGTGTATAACTTTAGCCTTAACTTTAGTATTTTTGTTAACGTAAAAATAGAACACCATAACGAAAAAATAACATTATTAGTAGACACAGGAGCAGATATTTCATTAATAAAACTTGCTCACTTTACACAAGATGAAATAAACACGAATAGAATATCAACATTAAGTGGTATAGGACATGGTAAAATAAAATCAATAGGAACGACAAATTTTGATCTAAGATACAAAAACTTTTTAATTCCCCATACTTTTCACGTTGTGAACGATGATTTCCCAATACCATGCGACGGAATCATCGGTATGGATTTTATAAGAAAATACAATTGTATTTTAGACTTTAATGATGATTTTGATTACCTTATCCTACGACCTCCAAATTTCACACAACAGATAGAAATACAAATTACGAATACATGCAATGAAAGCTTAACACTACCAGCAAGATCTGAGGTGATACGCCATATTAGGCTAGTGGCCACGAATCAAGACATACTGGTACCTCACCAAGAAATTCAACCAGGTATTTTTATAGCTAGCACCTTGGTAAAGGCAAACAATGCATATATTCGCATTTTAAATACAAACGATACAATAGTTACAATAAAAGAATCACAAATCACAACTGAAGACATTAATGATTACGAAATTATTACAAACAATTCAAATGAAAAACAAAGAAAGACACAAATTTTGCAAATACTAGAGAAAAATTTTCCAAAACAGTTCGAAATTGTTTTAAAAGATCTTTGTTCCGAATTCAGTGATGTCTTTGGTTTAGAAACGGAGACAATAACCACAAATAATTTCTATAAACAAAAGTTAAGGGTTAAGGACAAACAACCGGTATATATTAAGAACTACCGTGTACCACATACACATAAGGAGGAAATTCACAAACACGTAAAGAAACTAATAGACGATGGAATAGTCGAACCATCGTATTCCGAGTATAACAGTCCAATCTTGCTGGTTCCCAAAAAGTCTCTCCCTGGTTCTAAGGAAAAGAGATGGAGACTTGTAATAGATTATAGACAGATTAACAAAAAGCTAGTAGCGGACAAATTCCCTTTACCACGAATAGACGATATTCTAGACCAACTTGGTAGGGCTAAATATTTCTCATGTTTAGATTTAATGTCTGGATTCCATCAAATCCAGTTGGAAGAGAAATCTAGAGACCTTACATCATTTTCGACTAATAATGGGTCATACAGATTCACTAGACTTCCTTATGGACTAAAAATAGCACCAAATTCATTCCAAAGAATGATGACATTGGCTTTCAGTGGTTTGAAACCAGAACAAGCTTTCCTATACATGGACGACCTGGTCGTATTAGGATGTTCCGAAAAACACATGCTTTCAAATCTTACAAATGTTTTTGAACTATATCGAAAAACCAATCTCAAGTTACACCCTGAAAAATGTTCATTTTTTATGACAGAAGTAACATTCCTAGGACACAAATGTACAGATAAGGGAATACTCCCCGATGATAGTAAATATTCAGTAATTGAAAATTACCCAAAACCCACTGATGCAGATGGCGCGAGAAGATTCGTAGCCTTCTGCAATTACTATCGAAGATTTATTAAAAACTTCTCAGAATATTCTCGGCATCTTACAAGACTCTCTAAAAAAGGTGTTCAGTTCGAATGGACTAAAGATTGCGACATAGCATTTAATCACTTAAAAAAGGCATTAATGAGTCCAACATTACTGCAATACCCGGATTTCGAAAAGCAGTTTTGCATAATTACGGACGCAAGCAAACACGCTTGCGGCGCAGTTTTGACTCAGGAACATGAAGGAAAACATTAACCAGTCGCCTATGCTTCCAAAACCTTTACTAAAGGTGAAAGCAATAAATCGACCATCGAACAAGAATTAACAGCAATCCATTGGGCTATAACACACTTTAGACCATACATATACGGAAGACAATTCCTCGTCCGTACGGATCACAGACCACTATCATATCTATTTTCAAAGAGGAACCCAAGTTCAAAACTGACGAGAATGAGGCTTGACCTAGAGGAATATGACTTTACAGTAGAATATCTTAGGGGAAAAGATAATTACGTTGCAGACGCGCTATCGCGAATAACAATACATGATCTCAAGGACATGAATATAACAGCAACACAAATATTGACAATAACGACAAGATCCATGACACGAAATAATATGAATACGGATAAAAGTAATACTTTGAATGAGCAGCATAAATCAAATAAAATTAAAAAGCCCAGTATATATGTTCCTTTAAATAACACTGACGTCAGGAAATATTATAAATTAAAAATTTTTCCCGCAAGATGTTACATCAAACGTGGAAAATCTATAATAGCATATATACAAATCAATGACTTGTTTAATAATGGGAAACTTGACTTAGGACAGTTCTTCCCGAGGCTCGAAGAAGTAGCCTGTAAACACAGCATTGACAAATTACAAGTGGCACCTAGTGAGAAAATTTTCGAATTTATCTCGATTAATGAATTCAAAGATATGGGCAATAGGAAATTAATTCATATTAAAGTAGCGCTACTAAATAAGGTGACCCACATTGATTGCAAAGATGCTATAGCTATTCAAAACATAATGATAAAATATCATGATGACCCCATTGAAGGTGGTCACTGTGGAACTTTCAGGACAATACAGAAGGTAAAACGGTATTATTTTTGGCGAAACGTGATAAAAGACATAACTAGATATGTCAAAATGTGCCACACGTGTCAGACAACCAAAACCAACAAACATTTGAAAGGTCCATTAGTAATAACTCCTACGCTGGCGGGAGCTTTTGATACGGTATTTGTCGATACCATTGGTCCATTTCCTAAATCAATTTACGGAAATGAATACGCCATAACAATGATATGTGACCTGACTAAGTATTTAGTCACAATACCCATACGGGACAAAAGCGCGCAAACAATCGCTAAGGCAATTTTTGAAAATTTCATTGTTATATATGGTCCAATGAAGACGTTCATTACGGACATGGGAACTGAATACAAAAACGCCATATTAAATGAATTATGCGCACTATTGAAAATCGAGAAACTAACTTCAACGGCACACCATCACCAGACGCTAGGTACAATTGAAAGAAGCCATAGAACTTTCAATGCATACGTACGATCCTACATATCAGTGGATAAAGATGACTGCGATGAATGGCTTAAGTACTTCACGTATTGTTTCAATACAACACCATCAACAGTACATAATTACTGTCCGTATGAATTAGTATTTTCGAGAATACCACATAAAATGGTACAAATGAATGAAGTGGATCAAATAACTCCACTCTATAATGTAGACAATTCCGCCAACGAGGCCAAATATAGATTAGAAATAGCACTTAGGAGATCTCAGATACTATTAAATAAGCATAAGGAAAAACAAAAAGAATATTATGATA
The DNA here is from genome assembly GCA_963931995.1 of Phaonia tiefii. Taxonomy (NCBI): domain Eukaryota; kingdom Metazoa; phylum Arthropoda; class Insecta; order Diptera; family Muscidae; genus Phaonia; species Phaonia tiefii. Next base: position 109,423,177 of record OZ008368.1, on the reverse strand, counting down.
AGAACATTGTAGATTATAATTTCAATATAGGAGATCTAGTATTGTTAAGAAATGAATCAGGACATAAACTAGATAAAAAATATATCGGTCCCTTTAAGATTAAAAATCTACTATTAAGAGAAAATGTAAACATCATAGATCCCAAAACTAACAAAGAACAAATAGTTCATAAGAATAGAATTAAAATTTATGAGCAATAAAATAATAATAACAATAAAAACCATGGTTAATAATACTAATAATACTAATAATAAGGAACGAATGATAATGAACTTATACAATAATAAGTCCTTCTAATTACATAAGAAATAACTAAATAATAAGTACTATATAATACATTTAATGAACATGAAATTAATAACATTGTAAAAGAATGTCCATAAAACTCACGTTATATGGTCATTCTTCTGAAAAATGGAGGTGTAGCATACATACACAGTCAACGCAACCAACGGCTATAGAGTACAAACTAAAGCCAACATAACCAACAGAAATACATATTAAAGAAATACCAAAAGAGGTATTAGCTTACATTTCATTGGCACTTCCCAAAGTGTCCAAATAACTAAAAGTCGAACAGCCAAACACACTCCACATAACAAGCGCCGTTTAATACTCTAAACGATACACATTGCTCTGTACGCAAGGCAAAGAACAGTTCTCACGCCAGTGAAACTGATTCGTCAGCATGGCACACGCATACATGACGGCGACCGTCGATGGCTTTGAGTATGTTCTACTGCATACACACAGCGACACATACAATGTTGCATAGCCACAGAACGGTGATCGTCTCTGCTGACAGCGACCGTTCATAGCTCCAAGAACGTCGCATACATACAACAATGTATACGGCATGATAAGCCATGAGCAGCGAGCGTTCCCTCTGCTGAGGGATACGCATATGATATTCGTTGGTCTGCCGCGACAACTCCATATAAATTATATAGGAATAAGAATATTAATGTAAGATACTATTGTATTTAGAATTAATATAAAAAGAACCAAATTAATAAACAAAGAAACAGAAAGGTTTTGACGCTCAAGATAGCTCAACCAAAAAGAATTCCATTGTGTAATTATTACAGGGGCCTAGTATCCCTTCTCAGGGTGAAAGTAACATGGGTACATTTGGTAGCGTATATTGACATTCTCTACTTTTCCAACCAATTTTCCAAGATATGGACTGCAGTTGATCGGACGCAGCTGAAGGGTTTTGTATATACTGACGAGAGCAGTATCATCCGCAAAGGTGGACGTATATGAAAGTGAGGACGTTGGCATATCTGAGGTGTAAATAATATATAATATTTTTACCAATATGCTACTCTGTGGGACACCGGCATTTATTTTCTTAGAGCTAGAAAAGATGCCGTTAGATTTTCCTTCAAATGTTCGATCTGACAAATAGCTCTTAAGCAACTTGTGCGTGTTGTTTGGTAGAATTTCACAAATTTTGTATAGAAGTCCTTCGTGCCAGACTTTATCAAAGGCTTGAGAGTTATCTATAAATAGTGACAATGGAACGAATTTCATTGCTGCTCTAAAGCTATTAAAGAAAGAGGACCGACCTCTTAACACCGATACAATCTTAATCTTGAGTGTATATTTAACTGTCATTGACAGAAATTCCAATATCTACGGAAGATGAGGCCATCACGCCTAAACATTTTTTACTGGGGTGCATCAATGCCACACAAACACCATCTACCGTTGAAGGACATGTTTGTCTAAGAAAGCATTGGAGATTGGCCCAAAATTTAAAATATCACTTGTGGAAAAGATGGTTCTCTGAATTTCTTCCTCAGCTTATGCGAAGACTAAAGGGGCGAGATGGATGTCCACCTATTAAGAATGATGTCGTTGTGATCGTCTGATGCAAGCCTACCTCGATCTAAATGGCTCAAGGGTCGTGTCAAGACGACATATCCCACAAGGGATGGTCAAGTGAGATTTGCCAATGTCGACCTGCCTCAAAGTTAGTTGTTTTAAATTTATCAAGTGGTGAACCCGGAACCGGTTCAAGGTGGGGAATGTTGGAGTAAAGCACTGTAACAATTTCGCCACTATTCAAATCGAAAATGAAAAATACAATAGTTTTGATTTTGTTATATGTTTCGTCACAATATTTTCAATAATTTTTATAATACTTTTCAATGTAATATCTTCAATAAAGTCAAAAAAAAAAATTATATAAGCTAACTAATCAATTGATTCATGGGGGATAATTTAAACAAATATGTTTGTTGTTCCAACTAGATATAAAGTTAATTTAGTTCGCGTTGAGTTAAAAATTATTTAAATGAGCTAATTGTTAATCAAATTTTGAACCCAAATCCGACAAATAATTTCATTCAAAGTATAAAATTAATTGAATTTTTGAATACAACCACAACTTTAAGTTAGAAAATAATATTTTTTTTAAATTGGAATTTTATGACCGATTTTTGTTGGTTTTAGTTAAAGTATGAGAAGTTCATAATACAAGCTTATAAGGTCAGGAATATTTTCCTAATTGAAAAATGGTTGGTTTTTGTTGAAATAATAGATAATTTAGTTAAGCACTCTCACTGACTTCACTAGTTTCGAAACCCGTAACAATTTCATCATTAGAAGCCTAACTACTGTGCCATTGCCAGATCATCAATCGTATGCTAATATGCATTTTACATATGCGTATTAGTATCGATCGAAGATCCCTAAGTACCAACACATACTGAAAAGTTATTAATTCAAACAATTTTTTAATTTAATTGGCCTTTCGCCCCTTTTAAATAAATCACAAAACAATAAAATCGTTGAAGAGATAAACTTCTAATGCAAATAAAATTAAAACCGCAATTTTCTTCATAATTTGTGTATTTCTAACTCATCGAGTATACAATTTTTACACCGGTTTTAATTGCGAACTTATAGTTTACCTTTCAACGTTTTCTAGTGGTGTAGTATTCCTAAGCAAATACGAAAATGTTTATATATGCAAAAATGTATTTATGTTTGTTACCTATGCACTTCTAAACCACTCAACCGATTTTGATAACATTTTCAGGGACACTTTACCTTAGTCCAGCGGGTGTGCCTTTCAAGCCGTTATGACAATATTGGCCTGTGACCGGACGGGGTTTGTCAGAAATGTTTTTCAGAGCTACGAGGCTGAAAATTGGTGCTGCTAACGACGGAAACGAGCGATTTGAAGACGGACTTTAGATTTTCTGAGCTGACGGGGGAGTGGGTAAAGTGTTTTTGATGTGTTCCATCAAAGTAAACACAGTTTGTCCAAATACGATCACCCAGATTGTCAGACTGCGATCACACAGATTGTCAATCTGGGTGATCGTATTTGGACAAACTGTGTTGACTTTGATGTAACACATCAAAAACACTTTACCCACTCCCCCATCAGCTCAGAAAATCTAAAGTCCGTCTTCAAATCGCTCGTTTCCGTCGTTAGCAGCACCAATTTTCAGCCTCGTAGCTCTGAAAAACATTTCTGATAAACCCCGTCCGGTCACAGACCAATATTGTCATAACGGCTTGAAAGGCACACCCGCTGGACTAAGGTAAAGTGTCCCTGAAAATGTTA